>PVHY01004272.1:5332-95980 GCA_004024945.1 Uropsilus gracilis
TTTTTTTTTTTTTTTTTTTTTTTTTTTTTTTTTTTTTTTTTTTTTTTTTTTTTTTTTTTTTTTTTTTTTTTTTTTTTTTTTTTTTTTTTTTTTTTTTTTTTTTTTTTTTTTTTTTTTTTTTTTTTTTTTGATATGGGGCATTCTTATTGGTGTAAGGTAGTATCTTATTGTAGTTTTGATTTGCATTTCCCTGATTGCTAGTGACATTTTTTCATGTCACTGGCGTTTATTCATGTAGCTGTTGGTCATTTGTATTTCCTCTTTGGAGAAGTGTCTTTTTAGATCTTTTCCCCATTTTTTGAATGGGCTTCTTGTTTTATTTTTGCTAAGTTGTGCGTATTCCTTGTGGATCTTTGTTATCAAACCCTTATCACTTTTGTAAAGGGCAATTTTTTTCCCGTTTGATTAGGTTTCTTTTTGTTTTGTTTATTCTCTTTTTCTGTACAGATGCTTTATAGTTTGATGTTGTCCGAGCTGTTTATGTTTTCCTTTCTTTTAGCATGGCTATATTTTAATATTTTTAATGAATATTTTATATATAGAAGAAAAATTTCAACTACATAAAAATGTAGATGACAAATTATAATATTTATTCAATGATTTTTAATTTGGTCTTGTAATAATATATAACAAAATGAGTCATTTCATAGTTTTCATGGCAGGAAGCAATAATTATCCAAATTTCAGAAAATATTTACTGCAACAGAAATTTGTAATGTTCTTTGAGTATATTATTTTATACCCAAATCTGCCATAGTGTGGAATAATTAACTATTCTTTCATAATGGCTATATTTAAAAGTGAATTATAATCAAGTACAAATTAATTGGAAAGTAGCAATGGAATGAATAATGATTTATACTTGGTTTAAATATAAAATGATTCATTTTCTTCAAATATGGACATATATATTATTGAGAATGTTTTCAAAAAACTGTAGATATTTATGATAAAAATATTCTAGTGACTTATTTTAAATTCAGATCTTTCCAACTACTGTATCTAGTAAATTAAGTATAAATATTTCAAATAAACAGTATATTGCTATATATTGTACATCAAATAAGAATAATTTTCTATATAATTCCATATAATTTTCCATATATAATTATTCCCTCTTAATAAAGTCATTGATAATGTGAATCTAGGTCAATAGGAAAACTAATATGGTCAATGTTTGGCTATCACTTAGGATCAAAGTTCAGCTTCACCCACATGAAGACATTGGTGGGGGTATATTGGAAACACTGGCATAATTCATTTGGTTTGATATGCATGTTGAATAAAAATTATGGTTTCAAAATTACTGACTCAGATTTTCAAGAAGTAGGAGTGGAATGAGGAAAGTAATAAACCTCAACTTTACAATCTGAACTATTTTACTTTGATTCTAAAAGAGACAAATTCAAAAATTAAATGATTATGAATGTCAAGCTCAAAAATTGAATCTCTGGAAATGTCTCAGTATTACAGATGAGTAACCCTTTTATAATAATAATGGAAGAAGGAAAGGGCTTGAGAAAATGACTTCACACTGGGTGAGAAGTAGAACCATCATATGTTTATCTTTCCTATTTAGGATGTTATAATATTCAAGAAAGTATAAGAGTACTGGTTGCTTTCAGACAATCTGAGCATTAGTCACATTTTTTTAATAGTAAAACAATTATATTTAGATTAAACCAGATGCACTTAGCTTAGATGATCCCAAATTTGTTAACAAAAGCCAAAGGATCATAATCAATCAGCTGAACATATGCCTTTCTTCTCTCCATCAGGTGTGATTAGCATGCTGACTGTGGCCATGTCAATGTCACAGAGCTTCTTCATAGTCTGTTTGGTCTGGAGCTTTTTGGTTTTCATGTCCACAAAAAATCAAGTGTGTTGGTATGTATCTAGTGTGTTGCTGACTATCTTGGTGGATCAAGGAGAACTTGATAATGTTGTAGTTGTTAAGGTTGTATTCTTGGTAGGTGCTGTTCAGAGTATATTTAACCTTTGTAGTATCAGATTCTTGGACTGCTGTAGGTGTGTCATGTACAGATCTTTTTTGTGTATGGCTATAGACTTTTTTCCACCTTGCTTTGTTGACTTTCAAAGATCTTCTTTGATTTCAGCTTGAAGGCCAAAGGCTCCTTTTACTTTGGGTACTTCATGAAAACGGTTTCCTGATCACAATTTGTATAGAGTGGGGTTTGAGAACTTCATTACTTATTCAATTGCTTCAAGTGTCCCAAATTTACTGGAATAATTGTCTTTGGGGAAAATATTTATTTAAGCTACTTGGAGGTGAGAGAGGATGCTCTGAAATCCAGGTTCTGCAGGGGTCATGCTGGTAAAGGTGATTGTCATACTGTCTTGCACTGAACATAAACAGAAATTTCAGGGGAATGTGACAGAGTAGAGACAGTAGAAATGTAGGAAAAATTGGGCATCATAGTGGAAAAGTAAAACTTATCTAAGTAAATAGCTATGACTCTTTAGCAAAAGGGAGATTTCCATTGAAGATACTTTTAAAGTCAACTTTGTTTTCTAGAAAAGTTTTTGGTTTACAGCCAAAATACAATGATTTCCCATATGTCTCCTGCCCTCCTCTCCTCACCCTTCTCCTACTACCAATATCTCACACCATATTGGGACATTTGTCATAATTGATGTACCTACAACTGACACATTGCTATCATCCAAAGACTATAGTTCACATTAAGGTTCACTCTTGGTATTTTGAGTATATTGGTATATTGAGTGGATTTTGACAAATATACAGAGGCATGCAACACCTCCTATCAAATCAAATAACTTCAGTGCATTATATATCCTTTTCCTGTGATGTTTATCCCTTCCCCTAGACATTCAATGTGAAATTTTAAGTTGTGAATCTTGTTACACACTCCAATCCCTTTAACCTGTATAAAAGCTTATATACAACATATCTGAGTTTCTCCTCATTCTTAGCATGTAAAAAGAATATGAGACAATCCAGAAACTTAACTAATATCTTAATGTAATAAGAAATCCACTGAAAATCACAACGATTTTCAGGAATCCACAGAAATTTTCAGGAAGATATTTGATTCCTCACTATTTGTAGCATAGGGGTTTGAAATAATACAAATTAAGATATAAAGGGGCATGTTTTAGCTGACACCTGGATTCAACAAGTAAAATAATATTTTAAATGCATTTGGTGATAACTAAAAACAATAACCTTCAATTTTTTGTGATGAGTAGCCAGTGTAAAACTAAGTAAATTGCCCAGTCTCTTTGTAAGTCCAATCAAAAGATGCTCAGATCACAATTTCCTTAGATTCTAGCAGAGTTTTACACACATAAATTGGCCAATCAAATCTTAAATGGAGTAGCCTTATTTAAGTGACACTTTTGCTATTCATAAAAACCTGCCAATTTTTGACATATGTATTTTTTTTTTCAGGTAGTAAGGACTCTTTCAAGTAAATAGAAAGAGTTCAAAGTTGGTTTCTCTGGGAACACTGTTAAAAATAAAACAAATCAAGACAACAAAAGCCTCAAAAGATTTTTTTTCATTCAAGGAATGGATTTTTTTGAAGGAAAGATTCTCATTGAAACCACATGCAATCAAAATGAAACAGAGAATGAGTCATATTTTTTGGGGGAGTATATCTTTGATCCAACAGCTTTGGGAACTAAAATTGCATGAAAACATTAGCAAAGAGATAGTAGGCAGTCATTTCATGTTAAAGCAGTGTACGTTGTGTACCCTACCCAGTGACAGTGATAACACAGTAATCAGTGAGAAACCATGAAGACCCTAGCAAGTCTGTATAGATCATTTCAGGAAATGCTTTCCATAAAGAAAAAAAAAAAAAAGGTTCAAGGCATAAAAATGAAAAACAAGAAAAACAAACATTAAAAATGTAAACTAATGCATCAAGGAGAGCAAAACAATAGAATAACAGTAAGAACTGAAATAATGTACCATAGACATAATTAAACAAATAGGAGAACTGTTGCTTAGGGCATATATTTTAAAACCTGTGTTCAAATCCTGATACTATCATTATGTCATCTTGGGCATATTACTTAACCACTTCATGCATTGTTTCTTCTACTGCATGATGGAGATACTAATATTATTACTTCATCACTTAACCACAAGGACTGAATAAGATAGTCCACACCAAAAAAAAAATGTAGGATGCTGTTAATCATGTAGTAATCACTCAATATAACTTACTATTAATATTATTCAGAGTAACCAACATTTAGCAATGATAATGAAGCATAATAACTCATATAAGTAACTCCATGGGAATATAAAATAACTAGAAAAACACAAGATCTTATGATTTCCCTAAACAAACTGATTCATGAAGATAACTTATGGCATATAGGAAATTAGCTCAAGAATTAAGGACTGATGAAGGCTAACACTTGGAGCAGAGGTTTCTTCCAGTTCTTAGTAGAAAGAAGCCTCAGTTCACAATTCAGTTCACATCTGTAAATTTCATATAAAGGTATTTAAATCAGTTGTATATAGCTAGCAAAATGATAAAATTAACTTATGTATTTTTAGCCTTATTATGCTTATTGAACAGATCTTGACTACTTTTACATACAATTTCAATTTTAAGCTCCTAATTAGGATATTTTCATAGAGATAACCCATGAATCACCCTGTATTCTGAGGATGAAGATCAGAGGGATGGATCTTTCAGACCTAAGTAGCCTGTTCTTATCAAAAACAATGAGCATCTTGATGTGTTGATAGAAGCAAAGGATAACTGCCATTCCCTTGCTGGATTTACTTGCCATTTTTTGGGGAAGGGTTAACTACTCTGAGACACATTAGCTATTTACTGATGAACTTTCTCTGTGAATGGTCAGAGGAAGAATAACCAATATAAATAATACACAGTGGTCTCTTTTCATAGAAAAATTCATGTGCCCAGAAAAATAAGGTAGACTTTTTAAGACCTACAGTCCCTAAAACCATGACAAGAAACCAGATATATTCCTATTCTTGTACACATTTGACAAATCTCCTTACTCAGTCTTTTCTTCACTCACAAAATGATGATGACTTTCAAAAGGCATTTGATGACAATACAAAGTCTTCAAAAGTAATAAAAACAAGACAATAGCTACTTAAGTCATATAAATCCTTTTCATCCCTATCGTATAAATGCTCAATCAGCACTTATATACTGTATTATATTGAATTGCATAGATTGCTACCTTGATTGTGTGTGTATGTGTGCACATGCACACATGGGTGTGTAATCTATGATTTTAAATTAGTATGCTTCACTTGAATCCTGTCTATTTAGTGACCATTTTGATCTTTTGATACCTGTTTATTTAGTATCCATTATATTTCATGTTATAATGAGGTTTGTTAGTTTCTAGATTGTTATGAAACCTCTCCACATTATAGCATATATATGCATGTGCTTTGTCATTCAATCTTGTTTTCTATATGTGTGTATCAGAGTTTTATTCATCTGTATAAATAATTGCTTACTTTTTCAGGGAAAATATTGGATCTGCTGCTCCCTGGCTTAGGAATTAAAAAAAAAAAAAACAACAAAAACCTAAATTCATATTCACAGAAAAACAATTAGCAGACATTAATAACTAATTGATTAATTAATGATAAATAATAGGTAAGAAAATAACAATTAATAAGCAATTAAAAGAGTTTGGGGAGCATATGCTTGAGAAGAGCAGGGGAGATGTCAAGGACAAAAGAGATCAGTAATCTGTGTATAAAGATCAGTAATCTGTGTAAGAGAAAAGAAGTTTGAAAATTGCATGGTGGAATGTTGAAGAGTATCTACCAAAGATATTTCTTATTTATTTATTTCAACATTTTCCTGGGCTCTGATGCTCTGAAAACTACCTCCACCACTGTCCAAAATTCATAGGTTTGACACACATACATCCATGAATGGATGACTTTATAGAAATGACATCATCAGAGTTGCACTTGGAAGTCTACCAGGGTAACCCATGCATGTGACCATTAAGGTCACCTTTAAAAGCACGTGCTATAACTTGCATGATCTCTTCATTTTGCAAGTGCAATAATAGGCTGCAAAGATGTATAATCATTCTCTTACTACTTTTCTATCAGAAATAACTTCATAAGAACTCCATTGTGAGAGAAGCTTAGTTTATATTTCATGATATTTCATATAATAATAATGTGGCTCCTGTGAAACTGTACCACTAAAAATAGTACCATATCTCTGTAATTGCTAGCACAGCTGATAGTCTTTGTGCACTAAGCAGGAATGTGTCTCATTCCATAAATCATTTATAACTGCTGCAGTGATCCAACAGTTCATAATCTTAAGCAAATAAAAAATGAACATATGTCTATTCTCGGGACAAATGAATGCACAAACTGACCCTCTACTCTACTACAATTTAAAATTCTGGTTAAAATTAAACAAATAACACATCTATTTTGGTAGTTTTAGTATATTTTTTAGTATTCCTTTAGACCATTATCTCCTAACAAAGTGTGGGAAAAGTGATTTCCCTAAAGCAGTTTACCTAAATGTTTGAACGGTTATTACATGAATTATGCATCATTCCTGATAAGCTGAATTTCAAAATGTATAATATATATATACACATACCCATGTATATCCATGTATAGCTATGTGTATATGTATAATGTGGACATAAATGTACATATGATATACAAAGCACATATGCATAGGTTTACTTTGTTGTTTGTTTTGGGGATTAGAGGAGCATGCTAATCACAATACTTGATAAGTATGATTATTTTGAGCTGAACCTAGATTCAACAGTGTTCCTTTGAAAGGAACACCAACTTATTAATGAGAAAGAGAAAGAACTGAAAACTGATGGGGTTGCTAGACTCTTTCAGAGAAGCAGGAGGTAGTCACTGAGTCCATAACCTTATGATGTTAATAGTGTAGAATCTTAATTTTCACTTTAAAATATTGCTTCAAAAATATTTCATTTCTATTTTAAGTTATAAAACGATGTTAATAGAAGTGTTTCAAACTGTACATGGTTATAGCAATTTCTACAATGTAAAATATAGGCTTAGATTGTTTCTTCTCTGTGCTGACTGCTGGGACTCAGTGCACCCCTATATCAACTCTCTAGTGCCATGCCCCTATGAGTTGAAGGAAATAATATAAGCTGGCAGAGTCATAGTGAATATCAACATCTTGCCAGGCATTTTGTAAACCTTGATTAAATATGCATGGTAGGCAAACATTTTTAAGAAACTTGTGGTTTTTATAGGACCAGTTCTCAATATATAACCACTACCACACAGGTTTTCTTTAGAGATTCACCCCTCCTTTATACTCAGAACATGATATTTGAGTAAGATAGCCATATCCCCCCACATAAAGCACAGACATATTACACAGACTTCACTTTTCATATGTTTTATGTATATCTTTCTCTGACCAAAATGAGTATGTACCATAATCCTGACATGTTTTACTCAGTTCTAGGATGTCAGTTAAAATTTTGAAAATGAAAAAAAAAAAATCCTTGCTTCCCAATAGAAATTCTGGCTGCGCAGATGACATGAGTCTGGAAATGTCAGATTTCTCCATGTCAACAGGATCTATTTAGAAAGAGTTCAAAAGAAGAAAAAGCAGAGAGAGAGAATGAGAGACAGCAAGTAAAAGAGATCTGATAAAATTGGCTGAATTCCTATATCCTGCCATTCCTAAAGCCAAACATACTTCTGTATTTTTCAGACTTTCAAAGTTTTTTGATTTATATTTCATCTGACATGAATTGCAGTTACTTGCAAATTAGAGAACTCTGATGAATACATTTACAATATTTCCACATTTACCACACAGTGGAGTGAGTTCCATTCATGAAATATATATATATATATATAGTCAAGTAGGTCGTATTCTGGGATGGGATGAGAGAGTTGCTCATTTATTTCAGGTGATCAAATAAAACTACCTTAGAAAATGTTGATAGAAACTATAAACAGACAAAATTGCTGATAATTTTCTATTTCCTCTTCAATTAGTAGAATTTAATAGGCAGTACCTAAAATGTCCTAGGGTTTGTTTCTAATATGCATGCCTTTGTCTGAACCCGTGTGAGGGTTGGATTCTGTGAATCATTCCTAATCAATAGTCACCTACAGAGGTGATTTGATATCTCTCAGGTTATAAAGACACTGTGGTTCCTTCTTGAAGATTTTCTGTTTTCTTGAATTTCCTACCATGTCACCAGGGACATTTAGAGGGATCCAGATGACCAATATATTTATCAGGTCATTTTTAAATCAAAATTCCAGATTAGGCTGCAGCAACCACACAGAGGTCTTGACTGAAACCTCACAAGAAGTCTTGTGATTTGAGAATCTAGAGGCAGGAAACGAATTCATGAGCCATGGAAAATGTGACATTAACAAAGGGGCATTTTCTTTAAAGTTGTTATCTTTGGAGTAATTTTTACACAGAAATAGATAATAATGCAGGTGAGTAGAATTAGGATCAGCGCTAATAAAATAAAATAAAAATTTCTGTGGTAACACATTAATCATCTCTGTCACCAATTAGCAAAACGATACTGAAGGGAATTTGTCAGGATCTAAAAACCACAATTTTAAGTCATTTCTTCTAGGCAAAGTCAATACTTCTAGTTCAGACTTTTAACCTTACATTATCTGACTGCTACTATTCAGTCTTTTGGAGGTTGGGCAACAGAATTCACTCTTTTCTCACCTGTAAATGTTACAATGTCTGAAAAATAATTGCAAAGAAATTTCATTTCTGTATACCAAACAATAAAAAAAATGTATACTGAAAAAATGTGAGGGCTATCCAGATAAACACCTGCTAATAATTCTCTTTAAGTGACTTTTATACATAAATAGGATCAGTTACATATATCCACTTTGGAGCTGAAAGTTGATAAAGGTTGTGGGAATTTCTTAAAGTCCATGTGCTTTGAACTTCTAAATTTTGATTATAAATCTGAGCGTTTAGAGCCCTAAGATCTAATACTGCTAAAAATAAACTATCTTGGGAGCAAGTAGAAACAGAATGAAATATTAGTAAGATAAAGAATAAATGTTTCCCTTTTTGGCATTATGGAAACAATTACACATTGTATTTCCTTCAATGGTGAATTTGATTCTTTATATAATGTTAAATGTGATTAAAGTGATTGTTTTAATATGTGTTTGCTTATCTTTTCCTTTAAAACCCAAATCACACAGCAGTCATTTTGAGAGAGTGATCTTTGTGATGACAAAAATAGTTCACGCTCTTTTCAATAAACATATTTCATGATATCCTGAAATGGAAACCTGTCATTTTGTGAAGATTTCCAAAATACTTCATTCAACTTTCCCTATAGCTGTCATATTGGTGACTCTGACATAGAAAGTCCAGCTAGGAATTATAGAAAACATCAGAAGCCGAACAGTACAACAGACACAATACCTTTGAGGCTTTTGTTTGTTTTTTGTTTTTTTTTTTTTTGTGAATTCTGAGTTAACTTATTGAAGCAAGATAATAAGCCTGCCTTTCTTTTGTAATGTGTGCATTGCTAAAAGCCCTATCTGTTAATTTATTTAACAATACATCAACAAATCAAACAAATAGAAAGCACAAGAGAAAGAGAGTAACTGAAGAAAGTGTGTGTGTGAGAGAGGAAAGACCTGGAATTTCCATACCTGTGTTTACAAGGCACCACTTCTTGAAATTGACTCTCCGAGACAGCACCAATGAGGAAAGTAACTCCTCTCAAATGAAGAGAAATCAGGAGAATCAAAAGAAGGCATAGGGACCGTTAACCCAGTATCTCCTTTGTTGATAAAAGCAGGAATCTTTCTGTTAGTGTGAAAGAATAATACCCTCTTATGTGCCTTTTGTTCTGAAAGTTATTCCCTTATTCATTCATAGTGTATCTCACACTTGAACATATATACAGACCACAAGATCCTGTGAATCATGCATTTCATTCAGCCACTCTAAGGTGAGGCCCGAGATTCTTCATTTCTAACAAATTCCCACGTGATGTCAGTCAGTACATTGCATTTTAGGAGCAAGAATTACAATATCTGATATTTTGCAAAACTCTCTCTCTTAGTGTGGGAATATAAGCAGACCCTGTTCTCAAGGCACCTACGGTATATTAAAAAAGAAAAGTCAATCTGTGTGTAAAAATAGCTCAAGCATTAACAAAATTGATAGCAATTAGAGCACTGGGGAGACACAAACGGCTGACTTCATGGACTCATGACCTGAGCAGTCTCACAGGGCCCCACACTTAGAAGGGCCCACGCTTGGTTTAATGTTCTACTGTCACGGTCTTGAAATTCTGATTAAGTTTTGAGTAAGGGGCATTTCATTTTGTACTGGACCCACAAATTAGTTACCTGGGTACAGATAAGCTTCTATGAGGACATCTAGGAGGGTGGAATCTCTTTTTTGCTGAAAGGAATAAATCGTTTCAAAAGGAAGAAGCATTTGAGCTGTACCTTGAAGAATTAGCCAGCTTTGAATAGAGATAAATGTGGTAAAGTAACGGGAAAGTTGGTACGATCAAAGGAAGAAGACTAGAAAGAGCGGCATGTGGGTGGAATGGCAAGTAGTGTAGTCTGAGTGGAACATAAAATGCTGAGAATATAGGAGGCACTCAATAAATTTTTGTTGAATAAAGTTCTGCTGAATGAATGTCCCACAGATCAACGACCTGTCTGTATTGCTGACCCGGAGAAACAGTGACAGCACTGTGTTAGATTGTATCAAGAACTGTGGACTGTACATTTAGAGGTTCAGAAGTGGAGATGGTCGAGAGTAAATATTCAAATAGGGTTGGTTAACAGATATGTTTCCCAGCCCTGGAAAATGGTGTGCTCTTTAACTTGTCACCAAATGTACCCTAAGTGATTAGGGATGGAGTGATGATTTCCTTTTCACAAAAACATTGTGCTAAAATTGTTATCTAGCAGGGAATATTTTATTTTATAAATTGGGCATTTTAAAGACAGTGCATATTAAGCCCCAAACTTAAGTTAATCATTTAACTTACATACATTTCAAGATGGAAAAAAAAATGAGTAAATATACACATGAATAAAGCCAGGCAAAAGAATGTGGAAGGACTGAAACAGCAAAATAGAGGAAGAATAGTACATTGTGTTGACTTTTCTTCTTATTTATTGTGAATAGTGGACATCAGTGCTTACTGTCTGTTTTTGTAAGAATGAGGCTAGAACATTGAAATAGATTTATTTGGGGAAGACATACAACTTGCTAAGCTTATCTTTCTGCTTAAAAGTTAGTTTTTGGTGTCCAAATTAACATCTGGGTAAATTTTTATGCCTGACCACGGTGGAGCTTGTATTTTTGTTCTTTAAGCATCACCTAATGTTCCTAAAAACTCAGCCTCAATGTCCTCATCGTCCAATCCTGCAGAGACAGACTAAAGAAAAGTGATTGCTATGGGTGTTATTTCCCACCTGAGATACTGAATGTACATGGCAGAGGGGTCAGTGTGTTGCCATTACATACCATGTGTAGGGTTGACTTCATGTCAAGGTTCTCTTGAAACCAAGATCGAAAGTCACATCTCTGCTGGCTACCTTATAGCGACTTTTATCAGTTTAATTGGTAATATAGGACTATCTTATGAAATTCTTACACAGACCAGATCCACTGCATATATTTAACTCTTTTCCTTCCATTTTGCCTTTGCCTGCGGAACCGCAAGCTCACGTTGCCTGGGGTACCATAGATTCAAGCAATCCCCAGCCTCAGTTTCCCAGGTAGCTGGAATTACAGGCTACCATGCCCAGCTATTTTTTGGGACTAGGTCTCGCTACATGCCCCCCAGCGGGACTCAAATGGAGATTCCTGGCCCTGGCTGTGGCTTCCTAGGCTGCCACCTACAGGCATGCACCACCAATTCCCCTATTCCTAAACTAACTTAAAATAAAACCTTGAAGGGAAATAAAATGTATTAAAAGCTTTTAAGACTGAAATCTTTATAGCTTCTTTCTGTCTGAGAAAACAAGACAAGAATCTACCTGAAATGAAGCAAACTCCTTAAAATTATTTTAGAAGTAAAATTCTGTCCTTAAATTATATCATATAATGGATGGTTATAATTCACAAATTAAAGATGAAGTCTCTACAATTTCCAATTAAGATGAGAAAAGGTCATATTTAAAATATTTACTTTATCTCTACATTCTTCAATCCAATATTATTCTGTTTTCTATCTTTTGTCAGTGTTATCTATTACATCATTCATATTTTACACATATAAAATAAATTAAAATACAGTGTCTTTCAGAATAAAGTACAAACTTGGTTACCTGGTTCAGTTTTTTCACATATGGTCTATAATCTAGGTCTTCATTGCTCTCATTATTCAGACTCTTTCTAAATATTATTTCCTTTAGCATCACAGACAGTAAGTCAAATTTTCCAGTTGAGGAAACAGGTTGGCTTCTTGTCTGGCTTTTAAACAGAAATAAGGTAGATCCACTTTGTAATGCTCTTGTTTAGATTGCTTCCTGATGTCCTAGGGCTCCTGGAACAGTCACTCTTCAGAAACACATCCCTCACTATGGAGTCATTTGCATACACAGAGGACAGATTGGTGTCATTGAATTGGCAAGTTTCCACAGTCAGACTAAAGTGTGAAGTGCTGTAATTAATTGGGATGTTTCAGACAGAAACCTATTAACAAACAGTTAGAGGAAAAGTGGGATAGGAGTGTTTTGCTTGAGTTACTCAATAATTACTATCTATTTCATTTTGAGTATGAAAAGGTGCCAACCGATACCACATTTGTGTCATTTCGGTCTGAGTGAACACACCACCACTGTCAATACAGTGAAAGCTTTAGGAAATTCAGACTCAAATGGTTTACCAAAACTGGGGATTTAAAATTTATCCTAAATCTCTGGACATATGTAAATATTCTTTTCCTCTCAGACTTATACATGTTCTAGTTTAGGCACCATTACCAAAAGAAAAATATTTGGTTAAAAAAACTGAGATTATATATATATATATATATATATATATATATGAATGACAGAAACCAACATTATATAAAACATTAAAGACAGGAGATAATGACATCATAACATGTGCGTTAATGGTGGCTAATATATTTAATTTACCTAATTTAACATCGATCTCTTAACTTTTAGAACTTGTTTATAGTAATACAAAGAAAGATTGGTCATTTTAAGTAATAAGATATACACATACTTGAAAGATGGATCAGATTTATCACCGAGAGTTTGAGTGTCATTCATGAAAAATTATACTAGCCCAGGTGGGGATGGGGAGGGAAGGGGAGCAGAATTAAAGGAAAATAATCATTTAACTTGTATGCATTTTCTATTTAATTACCTACAACACTTCCTAAAATAAGAATATTCCTGTAATTCTAAATATTGTAATCACTTATATACCTGAGAATTCACCTAATTTTCAACTTCTGGGTATGACTGATAAAAAAAGATGGAAAAAAAAGGGAGTGGCTATTTTTCTACAGGGCTCTGATTTTAGCCCAAACAGTTATGGAGACATCAAAGACCACCCCAGGACAACCAGAATAGAACAGCTGTGAGCTTTCTTTGATCTCTGCTCACTGACCTCTTCCTCCCTCTTAGTGTCTTTCTTAGTCTAGGATTTGTGTGTGTGTGTGTGTGTGTGTGTGTGTGTGTGTGTATTTCTGTTCCTTCTAGGGAAGTCACTGCCTATGGAATAAACCTCGTTGCCCCAATGTTCTCCACAGGGGGGAAAAAAATTATTATAAGAATCTTCACTGTGAGTTGTATGTATTGTCCTTACCTATTTACTATTGACATCTTTCATGTTTGACATCTCTTTCTGAAATGACAATATCCCAATCTGTTGTTATTGGGATGCAATTAGAACACCTTGATAATTTATGGTCTGTTATCTATCAGGCTTCCTAAATCTTTTGTTTCTTCAGTATTTAATCATTTCACTGTTGTGGTGCCCTTTATAACACAAATTAGTTGGAGGAACGAAATTCTCAAGTTATGTGATTACTTAAAATTCAAATATAAATATTGATTGAAAAAAGGCAACTGAAATAATTTTAGTGCTCCCATGTTCTATGGAAAGATAATTATGATGATATTTAAGATATTTATACAATTTTGAACCCTCAGTTCAATTACTTCAAAACTATTAATATAATTAATTTTATGTACATTTCATTACTCCCTTTAAATTTCATTTAACCAACCAAAATTGGTTATATACTTACTAGAGAACAGACTTGATGTTACTGTCCCATTGGTAAAATTAAAGGAGGGATAAAGCGTCCGTAGCAGAAGATCCTTCAATGGGTAGAGCAATTTATACCCAAGAAAAAAAAAAAACTAATACAGAGGGAAAACTGTGATATGCAATAAGTGATAAAAAATAATAGAAGACATGTTCAAAATTACAGATAGAATAATTGATCTATAAAAGGCAAAATTTGAGTAATTTAGTGTTGGTTGCAAAACTAGATTGTGCAGATTGCATCTTGGCAACCTGAGTAAATATACATATGCATCCACGCATTCGTAAGTGTATATCTATGAAACAAAAATGTTTCCCTGGATTTCTTGCAGTGTAATGCCAAATTATTTTCCACCACTGTGCTTTGGAGAAGATATTATGTAAAGAATTGAACACATTCCTGTCCACTCTTTTTGATTCATTTGTCCTTTTTTCACTTGTTTTTGTTGTCATTGCCACTTATGGTAATTGAAGATAGTAAGAGAAAATGTGTTATTACATATTAATCAATGCCTGAACAGAGTAAATATATTTTTCCTAATAATAGAGTGGCTTGTCCTAAAATAGAATTTAAATGTGAATAGTTGCTGATCACGTTCTCTCAGGTGAATGACAGGTAGTCTTGCAAAAATGGATACAATGCTTAAGAAATTAGCACATTATTATGCAAAGCCACTGTTTGATCCTCACATCTTCCTAGAAGTTTGGCAAAGTAGAGAATATCTATCAAAAGTATTGGTCTTATTTCCATATAGTGCACACCAGTCTTTTCATTTTGTTAACATCGCTTTACCCAGATAAACTCTAAACACTAATAGGATATGACCTACTTAACTTCATTACTATGTAAGTAATTATTTCCTTAGTTCAAAGATAAAGAAGGACTATATTATATGACAGAAAGAATACATTTATGATTATGACAAAGTTAGTTTACAAGTTTTTAATAATGTATTTATTATCTTTTGGGCATAAATGTACTTTGTAGACATATGGAATAATATTCCAAAATGCAGTGTTTTACTGTTTGTGTGTGTGTGTGTGTGTGTGTGTAAGACTTCTGCTCAGTAATCTGATGGCAGAGTGGTTTGGGAGATTTACAGTATCTAGAAGGGGTTCTGTAGGTTATGACCTAGTAAATAAAAAGGAACATATTCAGGGTGGCAGAGAATGAAAAAGTACATCCAGTAGGAAAATTTGAGCCATTATCTGAGAGAATCTATAGTTAGTAAAAAATGACTGTCTTTCAGGCTGGAGCTTAAGAGAAACCAAAAGCAAGTAATTAGAATAGTAGTGTTCAATTCTATAAAGGAGAGATTAAGAGTGAAAAAGAAAGAGAAACAATATTGACCAGCCAGGGTTTTAATCTTTTAAGGAACACTGATGTTCTTTCATCAATACCCAGTAAGCTAGGATAGCTAACACACATTATATCTAACTCAACTATTAAGTGCAAGAATTATATCTTGCCCTTGACTGTCTAGAACCTGTAGTTATTAAGTATAGGGTTGATACCAGTAGTTAATGAATTAATAGAATGAATCATGAGTCTTCCAAATCCCATGCTATTTTATCTTTTCGTTTTACTGGATTCTTTCCTCCTATAATGAATATGCTTTCTATAAGAAAATGTGAGAATTACAAAGATGGTTACCAAAGTAATTAGTAATTATAATGCAAGTTTCTTGTATTATAAAAATGGCATTAAACACAATAAAGTGTTTAAAAAGGTGAAATAGCTGATACATATAATAATTTTTAAATGATAAAAAGAAAATACAATATTGCAAATGTCAATTTTAATCTTAATCAAAACAATTCCCCTCTATGACTAAAATTTTTACTTAGTGTATCCAAGCAGGTATTATTAATTGTCATATTGTCATTCATAGATTTAATATTAAAATTCAATACTAACATTTCTCATTAAAGCTAAGAGCATTGGGTCATTTAGTATATATATTATATATATATGTTAGGGACACTGAATTTTCTTAAAGACAAGGATAATAGAGAATTTTTGAAATGGGGGATAGGAAGGATAGACACTTTTCTCTTTTAAAGGTAAGCATAGCTATGACAATACATTTGTTGATCTTGGAAAAGATTGATCTTTCTTTATATGCCCACATCAATATTTGGATACAATAGTATTGCATTTTGACTTTGAATTTTTATTTGTTAATACTGACTAATTTTTTTAGCAGTTAGTTTACACTGGTTTGAGTAGTGACTTTTTCAACTATCTTGAATATTTTAAATTAAAGTTAAAATGTTTTCAAAGTGCATGCACTGCTTTAGGGCTTTAGGCCAATATCCATCAATTGCTTTGCTCTTTCGGTTGAGTGCGAGTCTCATCCATGACAGCTTTCTGTAAATTAGAGATAAAGCCTTACTCTGCCTTTCTAACATTTACCATGCAGCTTGATAACTTTTCCATCTTTTCTTTACAAAAGAGAAAAAAAATGTTACATTTGTACCATCTCTCTTTCTGATCAATTATTTGCCTTATATTTATACCAATTTTTCTTTTACTTAGCAATCAGATTGAAGCCACAAATTGTGCTCAGATGCACACTGCTTTCTATTAAAGGAACATGTGTCTCATTTTATAAGAGAAGTGATTTTCAAACCACTTTTAAACAGAACAAGATTTAGAGACTGAGATATGCATTGATTTTACCATATGGCCTTTGTCCTAGCTTTGTGAAGATGTAGAAATAGCTTATCACATCTGATCTCACATTAACATATAATGACTTATCTTTGTAAGAAAAACTCTGCAGTATTTTGAGGTTATAATCATCTTTGCATTTTAAATTACTTCTTAACAAAACCTAAAAATATATACCTTCTGTTCAATGAAATTCAAAATTTGTATCTTTTTCTTTATTAATTAGAAGATATTCCTGTTACTAATTATAGAAATATAAGGTTGACACTAGCAGCTTAAAAAATATAACAAATTTTATTCTGTGATGACTTTCCTACACTTTAGATAAGAAATTTACACTTTTGTGATTATTATTTTACACAACCATTAAAAATTTAATGTGATTCACTTTCTTTTCATATTAAGGAAACTGTACTTTTGATGGTTGTTGTTAACTTGCAGTTCTGGACAAGATGGAGGAACAAAATAAATTTTTATTCAAGATTTGACACTTTGCATTAAATAAATGGTTGCTGAATCAAAAATGTGAGTCAGTGCTTCTTGGAACATAAAAAAAAAAAAAAAGTCCTACTTCCCACGACCTTTTGGACTCTGATGCACATATCCCTTAGTTCTGTAAGTCCATATCACGCAACACCATCGGGGATTAAAGTCAATCTCTTTACATTTGTCCCCTGAGTCACAGGAGTAGGCGATGAACTCAGTAGATCTACAATCATTCCCCTTTAGATGCTGGAGAGGAGTCTCCAAGTTCTTTGAGAAGTCCGTACCAAACATGCCTGTATGATGCACTTTTGTCTATGGAGAGTTTCTCACATGTTTCTCATATGTTTGGAAAGTTAACCTCCTAGAAGTATTTTAAAGTGCAATTTCACCAGACACTGTATCAAATGCTTTACTAAAGTGCACATATCCCATTGACTATTTCCTTTTATCTCCTATTCTTGTCTATGATACAACATTGCCCTCTCCCTCCACCAGATGCTTATACATCCCTGTCATTATTAAACAAAAAGAAGTCTGCAATTCTCCACACAGCTGTGGCAGTCTTGGGACCCTGCCCTTCTATTCTGCTTTCAAATCCCTTATTTTATACCACCTCCCTGTGAGGCTAAGCTCACTAATATATCCCCCCCTTCTCAGCTGTGCACAACTTTTTGAAATAGATCCCAATAAAACCCCTAAAGTTTCTACCTTCAGCTGTACAATTTGAAATTTTTCTCCACCACATAAGAACCAAGTGCTTTTTGTCCTAAAAAATCTTCTTTCCACAGTTAAGAATATGGTAATGTTGGTTAAAATATATGTTTGCTATACTTGTCCTGCAATATATCCGCAATGTCTTACAAAATATCAGCTATAAAATCTAAAACAATGTTATAGAAACTTAAAAAAAAAAAAAAACTTGTCAGTATAAAAGGGCAAGAGCGATATACAAATTTGGGGGAGTAGCTTTTATAAAATAGTGCTTGGTGAGGAGACTTATCTGGAATGACAAACATTTATTTATTTATTTATTTATTTATTTATTTATTTATTTATTTATTTATTTATTTATAAGTCCTTTTTGTGGGAAGAAAGCAAGTTACATAGGTATGCATATTACAATGCCATATTACAAAATTATAACCATGCAAAATAACATGTTATTTACTGATGTGTGATTTAAAAGTTTCAAATACCACTGGAATGGCAAACATCAAATCCAGTGTACTGATTATTATTTCTGGGAATGTATAATAGAGAATAGGATAGAAGAGGAGATGTCCACAGAGAATGTCAACTATCTCTGTGATGTTTTTGTTTTTTTTTTAATTTGGAATGCCAAACATTTAAACAGAAAATAAATTGGTTTAATGAAATAACATGAATATTGAATCTAGAAAAGAGTCTCACTATTTGCACAATCCCAGCTATCTTTCTGAAGAGCAAAGCTTTCCTGTCTTATTAACCTGATTCTAAATCACTGGCTTGTTACTATTAGCTAGCTATTTGATAGTGGGTGAGTATTATAAACAGTTGCAGTTAGAGTAATCTCCAGGATTTCTAAGTGTTTACCAAAAGTCAACACAATAAAAAAGTTTTTAAAAAGGGATAGTAGAAATTATGACTGAATTCAATACTGTCATGTCCCAGTATGGATTCCTTTTATCCTTTGAGGGTCTGTGAAATCTGACACTGCTCTGTAAGCAAGTTAAAGCAGTGTGTCCAGAAAACCATCCAACATCAAGAGGACGCATGACTTCACTTTCAACAACCTTGACAGATGTGCACATCTCCATTATAGAACTAGGGCATATGTAAGAGTACATGCCCTTGCCCTCGGTTACTTCGACTTTATAAATTCAAATACCAGTTTAATTAAATGATGGAATCAAATAGGCTACCCAGACAAAATGAACCTCCATTGAAATG
Organism: Uropsilus gracilis; assembly: GCA_004024945.1. Lineage (NCBI taxonomy): Eukaryota > Metazoa > Chordata > Mammalia > Eulipotyphla > Talpidae > Uropsilus > Uropsilus gracilis. Next base: position 24,719 of record PVHY01004272.1, read on the forward strand.
ATCTGGATTTGAAAACATTGAGAGGAAACACATTTATTTAGTATAAGTATTTAGAAGGTCATGTTGTCAGAAAAATCAGTGACCTGCTGCAAGTCTTTTTCTAATTTTAAGCCGTGATGGATTATACATGCACAGGCAGCATGCACTTATAAACCAAAGCACAGATAGGTTTGATATGATACAGTGGTTTTAAACTGTGCTTTAATTTGCAGCTATTTGAACCACTTCCATTTTTTACAGATATTGAAAATTGGAAATGAACCAAGCGGTAGCAGGTTCCAACATATTGCTCCAAGTAACAGCATATCATTTCACCATGTACAGTGAGAGTCTGGAAATTAATAACCAAGTAAAAGACACTTAGCAAAAATATATATAAAATAAGAGAATAGGATAAGTTTTATTAAAACTGGACTCGAGTGTGTGAGAGGGAGGGAGGTGGAGGGAAGAATGCTCAATAAATCCAGAAGTCCTAGCAGTAACTATTGCTAATTGTGTGACAACTGTCAAATCCGTATCTTCTCCAAGCCTCAGTTGCCACATCTATTAGATGGGAAAACTACTAGCTATCTGCATAAAAGCATGATTATTTTGAAAATCAAATGAGATAGCTTTCTGAGAATGAAAAAAGTGAGTATGATACCTGGTTTTATAAGTACTTTCATAAGCATTTGCATTGGCTAGTTCAATTTGGTTTCATCAAATAATTCTTCATATTTTTTTTTATTTATATTATTCAGATATACATTTATATATTCATTTACCAATCATTAGTTTGTCATATATATCAAGCATGATTACTTTCTTATGGATCTCTTATTGAATAGGAGAAATTTACATTAAAATGTAAAAATATTGTACATGAAAAGTCACGTAATATAGGCATGTATGCCACATTGTGACAATAACTTTTTCTGAAGTCGTGAAAAATTCAGAGTATATAACTAATTTTATAGTCAATTTTATAGCTATTTATAGCTAATTTTATATTATGGGCCTTAGAGTTTCCAGGTAGTTGGTTAAAAATTATTCTGGGTGTTTTTATGAAGCTGTTTTTGAATGACTTTAGCATTTACATTGTGGACTTGGGTGAAAAGATTGCTTTTCCTAATTAGTGAGGGCCTCATTCAGTTCATTGAAAGCCAGAATATAACAAAAAGACTGACCTTTAGTGAATAAAACATAATTCCTCTCTACTACTTTCAGACATTACTGGTTACATCGTTCTTCCTGTGGGATAATAATACTCTAATTGAAAATTTGTTTTTTTCTTGGGTCTCCTGTGATGCCAACCCACTCTGCAGATTTTAGACTCCATATCAGCATCAACTAATTCCTTATATTAAATCATATATACATGTACACATATATACATGTGTACATATCATATATTATATGTACATGCACATTTACACACAAATTTCTTCTTGAGAACCTGGACCATTATAGGGTCACAGAGTGTCACTTATGCTAAATATTGTAGTGGGTGTGAGTGGGAGTTTGAGAAGTGAATAGAGAGGCATAGAACTTCCTAAGGAGAGGGGATAGAATGTGAGAAATGGACGAAGCAAAATCTCTAAGAAGTTCAATCTGGCCCAACAAGTATGGCTGGAAAGGGGAATGTAGATATTAAAGATGAGTTTGAGTGAGAGATCATGGAAGTGCCTTGTATGGCATACAAAAGCATTTGGACTTTAACCTATAGGAAATGAGAAGCCATTTGAAAGATTTAAACAAGGAAATCAGATGATTAAATTTGCATTTTAAAAGATTACTCTAGCCTTGGTGTCAGGTATGGATTAGAGAGGGTCAAGGCTGCTGGCAGGGAGATTATTGAACCAGTATAAACCAGGATAATGAGGTCCTGCACTAAGTCAGTAGTGGTGGAAATGGAAACGAGATGGATAGAAAAGATACAAAAGAGAGAAAACCAACATATTCACTAAGTGTTTTGGCACAGGGATAAAGAGGGAACTGGATAAACAAGGCAGGATACCCAGTACCCACACTTGGAGAACAGGATAGAACTGATAGATATTATAATATAGATGGAGGAGGAAGTTTGAGGAATATGAGAATTAATTATATTTTGAGTATGCAGCATTTTGGAAACAAGTGACAGCCCTAGAAAAGTATGTGTAGCAAGTACTTACAGTATAGATCAAGAGAAAAATTAGAAGTCAGGACTGGAGTTATAAAAGGTAGGAATTTGGGAAGTTATTTAGATGTTCAACAGGTATCATTGAAATAATTCAAGGAATCCGTACAAAGTAGAAACTGAAGGTGACTGAGGCAGAACCCTTGAAAGCTCATGAATCCCCAATTTGATGGTTGAGACCATTTCTGGAGTTCAGATTAGAGTCAAAGGCTTTCATAAGAAGTTCCTGCCGAAAGAGCAAACATTTAAATTCAAACTGTAGCTGTGGTTTGCATGATGTGTGCGTGTGTTCAGTCATAGATTTGACACATCATCACCTATCTTTAAATTCATTAATTACATCCACAAAGTCAGTACTCTAATTAGAGGTAAACACTTTAGAAATCTTAGAAAAAGAGAACTGGCATTGGTTTTAAAGTAAGGTCTCACAAGTCATTTGATATACTAATAGACAATTATAGAAAACAATAGTCACATTTTCTCTTAGCGTCTCATCTAGAAAGTAAAGCAATTTCAAAAACAGATCAGTATTGAATGGAATGATCTTTAAGGTCATTTGTAGTAAAAGTGGTCCCTAGTCCTATGGTTCCAGTTCTATAAAGTGAGACTCTTCAGTGCTACATTACTTTATTGTACAGGAGGAACAATTTGGGGCTTTTAGTAAGAAGAGGAAGTGTAAAAAGGAGGGTAAGAGAGCGGAGGAGAAAAGAAAGGGGAGTAGCCGCTAAAAGGGAGGCTGTCTGGGGTCATAAATACACACATATATCAGTTTAGAGAAAAAAAAATAATGCTCACATCTGAGCAGAGAATAGATGTATAAACAAAGTCCAAGTCTGAACACAAATAAATGAATTAGCATAATCCCCCAAAGAAAAAAATAACCAAAAAACTATTTTCTTTACCTAAGGTAACTAAGATGACCAGCAATTTTTATCTTTTACTTTTGATCTGAAAAGGGTCCTATGGGAACATTAATCTCCATTTTTTGAAAAAGTCAAAAATATACTGGACACAAGGTAACCTCAAAGTTGAACCAAAGCATGCCTGCCCCTGTTTATTATAGACATGTTACTGGCTTGTGAAATGTTTGTCTCTTGTCTTTTAGTTCTGCTGGAAATAGAAAACCATTGTTAACCAGAGCATGAGTCCAAAATCCCAAGACACCAAACATATCAAACAAGTAATAATTACATATATATAAATAATATATATAGCATATATATTGTATATATATAGTTAATTCTTATATATTGTATAAATAGTTAATTCCAGGACATTTGAAAAAAATGCTATTTTTAGTGATGGAAAGAAAAAATTTCCCTGAAATGGTGAACTAAATTTTTCTAAACAGTTGCTTATTACTTCTATTAATATTTTTTCCACCAACTTTCACAGAACTGCTTTTGTTCATTTATTCTTCTTACCCACACCTCTACCTGCTTCCTTTGTTTCCTCCCTCCTGAGGAAGGAGTAAGGGTGCCAATAACAAAACACATAGATATAGCACCCCCTTTCACACATATTCTTCTTGCTCATATCTCTTTCTCTTTGCTTCGTACCTGACCCAAGATATCCTTTATGGTTTATTTTACTCCTCAGTATGAAGAGTGCTTCTTTGCCTTGCCTGCTTTTTTTCTTTAAAGTTAAAAGTTTTAAAAACAAAAAAAGGTAATATTTTTAAAAATATAACAATAAAATCCTAATTTCTACAAAATCTTATAGCCCATACCTCCATTTAACCCCTAGCTGTTGCTGGGCAATCTCTCCTCATCAATTCATTTCTCATACTTGCATCTAGCAAACAACCAAGAGTACTTATTATGCTCTTCTGAGAACTGAATCTTTCTATGATGAGGATCTTAAAATTATTTATCAATCCTTTGAAAAAAAAAGGTATTTATAACTACGAGAAAACATATTTAAGAATCTGTAACAGAGCTGCAACTATGGAAATCTCACTGCAGCAAAATGACTGTATTCCTCAAAAAAGAGATTATGCAAAGGGATGAAATGTCCCTCTGAATTAAAGAAAATTATTATTCAAAGATGTTGCTCTAATAGAAATTATCCTTCTGATTGGATGCATGGCAAGATGACCATAATTTATAAGAATTGTCCACTTTAAAGTTGCTCACCAGGTAGATTTTTATAAAAATTTTCATCACAAGAAAAATATACATTACTACAGTGAGATGGCTGTTACCTGATAATGCTAAGTTTTTTATTTATTGTTGAAATTATTTCACAATGTATAATCATGGAATCATTACGATCTTCCCTAAAACAGCGTTCTATCAATCATATCTCAATAATAAAGGCACGATTGGATTCCTAAATGATACATAGAGAGCAGAGAATGAAATGTTTTCATATTACCTGGTTTCTAATTATTTCACACTGTGGGAAATTAGAGTAACGGTATTCTTCTGCTTAACTTATGACTTTTCTATTAAAGTTTTTCTTAGGTGAAGATATCCAGAACTTAGGGGGATGTGCTCATGCTGCAGTAGAAAAAAGTAGGCAGCACACAGAAAAAAGAGGGAGCGATAACTTTATTTTTCTTAGCCTAATTGGCAACTAACCCAATTTGCTGATGCAATTTTGTAAGGAATACACAGGCCACTTGAACAAGGGAAATGAAATTAATCACTGAAACCTCAGTCAAGAGACACGACCTTCAGCTAATATCCCTTTTGAAACAGAAACATTTCAAACTTCTAGAGAATTGTAAGAAATCTGGCAGAGCAGGCACTGTTGTGCTTTTTGAACCCCCAGTGAAGCCTGTGAATGTTACTCAATCCTACTATAGTGAGGTGGATCGTCTTACTGTTTCCACAGCTGCCAGGGTATTAAATTCTGACTGAATCCAATGCTGTGATCATTGTACTGTATCTAACAACACACCAGTCAAGTGTTAGAGCGGTGCTGGCAGAGGACTTCTGCTTCCTGAAGGCTGTTGAACTCTGATAAATGCATGTCCTCTTGTTCTCAAGTGTTCTGTCCATCAACCATAGAGTTCCTCACTGACCATTACAAATCTTTCCTAACTTTCCACATGCATTTTGTATGATTTCCTGTTGGAGCGATTTTTAAAAAGAACTATTAACCCTGTCATCTTAAAAGTCAAAGGTTTACTTATTAACCAAAGTGGGGGAAGGTACTCATCACTAACTTAAATAGATATTAACCAATAAAAGACAGAAAATGAAGACAAATGACTTGCACCTGTTCTTTACACACACTGTCTTGACCATAATTTTGGGTCTTGCCACTTTAGTATACCAAATTATGTAATATACTTTGTATTCCCACAGAAAGGCTAATATATACCAGAGACAAGTTATTTCTATGACAAGAAATATCATAGATGATAACACATATCCCCCCCCCCCCAGGTATACCATTGTTTTTGCACTACTCATTTTATTATCTTTTTAAGAATTCCCACAACTTATAGTAAATGCTTGTGATAAATTTTATGAAGTGTTGCTAAAGATGTCCCACTGTATATATGAAAGTGAAGTTATTAGTATTTCTAAGAATCTAGAAAATTCATAAATTTTATGTCATTTGTAAATAAATTTTTGAAATAGCAACAATATTAAAAAAACAAAAGTTAAACACATAATCATATATGTAAAATTTTACATATAGTATTTCAAATTTATAAAAATATATCCCACCTGATTTTTAATTTTCCAAGATTTATGGGTATTCAGATGAGTTTATGAAAATTACAAAAATGCTTTTGATTTTTCTTCAGTAATATTGTGTACACTTTGAAAGTACAAATAAGAAACATTTTTTGAGGCATGCATTTTGAAGCAGGAGATACATTAGAATAAAGAAAGTAATCACTTGTGAATACTCACCTATTATCGTTTTTTATAGCTTCAAAATCTTTCTGAGGAATAAAACCTACCAGATAAAACTTTCAACTTTCTAATAATTAGTTTTATCAGAGTTGCAAATTACAGAAAGATAAAGTTCACAAAACAAAATAACCTGAGGTAATACCAGAGTTAGCATACAAATATTTTAAATACAAATTATGCTGAATTCTCTAGCAAACAATTATTATAACACTTGGAGATAAAACCTAGATTTAAATTGCCATTAGATGTTATTGTGCACTTAGTGGTGTGTAATTTGATGCCATGTATTTTTTTTTTGCTGCAATTTCCCTAATTTCTCACAACCATTCTGTGCTGCAAATTAAAATCAACTGTTTCTAAAGAAAATAGAAGTAAGTGAATGCACGACCATGTATACTGAAAAGCACGTAGACTATTGCTGATTTGCATAGTGGGAAGAATTCATTTCTCTACTTTGTGGCTATACACATATTTATTTAGATTTGAAAGTGTCTCTTTGTTTTAGAATATGTATATTCAAAAATGCAGGAGTAGATTAGTAAAGAAATATGTAAAATTGAGTTTCACATTTTTGATTAAAGAAAGCTGATGGCCATTTAGGCTTTCATTTAGGCAATTTGAAATAATAATAAAATTTTAACTTTTTTTTGGTGTTTGTGGTGTGCTAGGCAATGTATTTAGAACATAATACTACTTATCTATTTTGATTATCTATTCTGAATTTCATCACAATATTGAGGTAATATCTTTATCATTACTAACATATAAAAGAAAATTAGGTCATAGGTTAAGAAATTTCCCTAGGCAATACTGCTGAGTTCTAATACCACCTGTACTTCTACTACTTTGTAGTTATTTACTTACATACTTATTTTATTGAAGAAAAAGTCTCTGTAACATTGTATGTTTCAGGTATGCATCATTGAAAAGTAACAGTTTGTGCTGATTTTTAAGTTCATTTTATGTTCAACTTTATTAATTCCTAAAATATATATTTACATCAAGTTCAATCCTAAAATTGTATCTTTTATACAATTGTTCCCTTTGTCCCAAATTACCCATTAAACAGATGTTTCAATCCCTACAGGTAACCACTAATTGGTCTTCTAGTTCAAAAGTTGATTTTTGTTTTGCATAGTACATCTGTTTGCTTGTTTTTACTACATAACACATATGAAGGAAATCATATGGTATTTATCTTTCCCTGTCTTGCTCATTTCACTAAACACAATACCTTTAAGTTTCATTAGTACTGTTACAAATGGAAAGATTTGTAAATGTTTATAGCTGCATAGTATTCCATTATATATGTATAATATATCTTCTTTATATCTATCTGTTAAATGAGCAACTGTGTTGTTTACATCTCTTGGTTGTTAAAATGTTGCAATAAAATAAGAATATATATATATATGTGTGTGTGTGTATTTGGATTAGCATTTATATATACTTACATATTAGCATTATAGTTTTATATAAATTATCATTTGGATTAGCATTTAGCATATATATATGCTATATATATATATATATATATATATATATATTTGCACTAGCATTTCTATATTTGGTGAGTAATTATCCACAAATGGAGAAAAATGAATTGTATAGAATTTCTATTTTCTTTAATTTCTGAGTCATTTCCACAGCTTTTCATAATATGCATCAATCTATATTTACACCAATTCATTATGTACAAGTGTTGTCTTTCTCTCCACATTTTCTCCAGCATTATTTACTTCTTGTTTTTCAAATCCTATTCATTCTCAAAGATTGATATGTTTCCATATGCCTATTGGACATCTTTGTCTTTTTGGAGCTATTCAGATCTCCTGTCCATTTCCTTGTCTTTGAGTTGAGTTCTTTGTCCATCATGAAAATTATTCTCTTATCAGACATGTGATATACAATATCTTCTCCCTTTCAGTAGCATGTCTTTTCCTTTTGATGCATTTCTTTCTCATTAAAGAAGTCTTTCAGTCTGAAATATTCCCAATTGTTTTTAGTATTGTTTTGGGTTTTTTTTGCTCCTTGTTTCCCTTTTCATTAGTTAGTATTGCATTCCCAAACACATTTCTGAGACTCTTGTAAAGGAAAGCATCTGTTTTCTTTTATGTATTTTATGGTTTTAGGTTGATTATGAAACTACTTGCCTTCTTTTTGACCTAAATTTTTTAACACTTGAAAGTAACAGCTTTTTCTTCAGGAAAAGTTATATGGCATTCAAGTAAAATCGATTTATTCATACTAGTCACTGTATGACACTGTAGTAAATGACTTATTTCTAAGTTAGTAAAGTTATCTGGGGATACTTAAGACTTTGATAGTTAATTTAGTCATCATTATTCCAGAGACCATGGAATTCAGGGCTATATTTTAATACATGTCTTGGTTTCTTTGCACCACCATAATCAAGAAGTCCCAGCATCTTGATTATGCTGAAAACAAAAGCAAATCAGCAATGTGATGAAAGCAGGAGAGAAAAAAAAGCAATAAAAAATGTAGTGATCAAAACATGTATAAGGACATAACAGAAACAAACTCATAATCTGCATTTAGGAGCCACAATTATCATTTTATACAAGTCTTACATCCTTGTGCCTTTGTCTATTTCTTCTAGCTTATAACACAGAGCAAATTTAGAGATCTAATTTTTTCCACTGAGCTGCATAATGCTTCAGACAATGGTAGCTTTTATAAAGAAGGGAATAAAGAAACCAACCATCTCTACATAAATCTATGCATAAACGATGGAATAATATATTCTCTGTCTGTCACTTGTCTCACTTGGGGTCCATGAAAGTGTGACAAATTCCATCATTGTTAAAATTGCCTGGGTAGATCCTCACAAGCAGAGCCCAGGGTGCCAGATCTGTAACTGGAGCAAATGTGGTGATGCTAGTACCATCTGCCAAATGGCTAGTTGAGGTTTACCCAGGTCGAACCTATTAGCGGTGGTGCTCAGTAAGTAGAAGGGGTTGAATTAACCAAACTGAGCATGGGTGGAACATCTATATTTGAGCTGTAGTCCAACTGAGATGACAAAACCTCAATAGGCAGGAAGGTGGTCAAACCTCTCTGTTGTCAGGTGATTTAGATATAAGAATTCTAGAGTCAGTTGTGAATTTGTTAGCAGTTCTTGTGAGAGTTTAGCCATACCAATTTCTACTCTACTGTCATTCCTTTGATCATCTCCCTGTGCTCACGCAGAAGTACTGATCCCTCTATGCTTCTGAGGCCACCAGGTTCAGATTTGGGGGCCAGTTTTAGGGACCTGTTGTTCAATCCATGGCTGGTGGTAAGAGAGCCTCTTGATAATTTCATTACTTAGCATAGGGCTCAGTGCATTTAGATTTGCTGGTATTTGGTTAGCTTCATGAATTTGTATTTTTAGTTCCTTCTCCAGATTTGGAAAACTTTCAACTATTGTATATTTTAATATACAATATTTCATTCATTCTTTCTTTCCCTTCCTGGATATTCATTTTGAGTTTGCTGTCTTTATTAATGGAGTTGGATACTTTTCATTGTGCTTCTTCATTTTCCTTTCATCTTGTTTCTCTTTCACCTGAATCACTTGACAATTTTATGTTCTAGCTCACTATATCCACCTCCCATTTAATCTATTTTGCTTCCATGACTTTTTCTAGTGTTCACAATCTCATTTTTGAGTTATTGAGACACCAAGTCTCTACTATTTTCTTATTTAAATAAGAAATATTTACTTGAATTTTCATCTTATGTTTATTATTTCTAAACGCTGTTATGTTCCTCAGTTTTGTTGTATCATTTTGACTAACATTTCTGAGTTCTCTTGTATCAGTTTGACTTTTTTATGTGTTTTATTCTATCTCTTTTGAGTTTTATATATATATAAATATATATATATATAAATATATATATATATATATATATATATATATATATATATATAATCCTGAACTATATTTATAAGAAGATACAATCTTCCATGCCTTTGTGTTTGGATTCTAGAGTTCTGCCCTTTTAAGGTGATATTCCCTTGAGCTTTATTATATTTATCAAATTCCCATTTGCTATATTTTTAGTTTGCTCAATTGAGGGGATTTTTTTTTTTCCCTTAAAAAAAAATATTTTCATTTCAGAGAGTTGAACCACTACTACTTTTCCAGCAGATGGCAATGTGACTTTATTTGATTTGATCTGACATTTTTGGCTTCATTGGGCTTCCATAGGTTCTGAGAGCTATATGTGCATTTGCTGTGCCAGAAGGTGCAGGAGATGTATTGAAGCTTCTAGTCATGTTTATGAACCGGTTTATGTTTGTAACATCACTGGTAATCACCTCTCTATGGTACCAGATCTGACATTCAGCATTTGATCTACAGTCTTGCTACTTCATGATGTTGTTCGCATTCCCAAGGGGTGGGGAAAGGGCCATAACACCTCTCTGTCATCATCCTTTCCAGGGTCATAGTCTGTGTGGATCATGCCAACTTCTTTGTAGGGGCTCGATCTGGATCACATGCACGAGCCTCCTGACCGTGTCTACACTCACGGCACCAGGGCTCTGGTTGTGACCAACAACTGTGCTGTTTGTGTTCCTGATTCCAGATCACAGCCTCCAAGGTGTTTCCCTCTGAGACCTTCTTTACAAAGGGGTCCTCCACGAACCTCCTCTGTGTTTCCTCTCGTGTACTCTTTATTTGTCTTGAAGTTAAGAGATTTGCTTCATTTTCACCCCAACCCATGGAACTCGCTTGATATAGCTGTTAGTTGTTCCTTTGGCTGTTAGTTGTTCCTCTTGGAAATGAAGCCAGGAACTTCTTCTAGTTCCACCTCAGTTACTTAGCTAATGACTGCTTTATATCAATGTAAATTTAACCAATCAGATCAACAAAGCAAGAATTGCAATAACCATAAAAAAATAATAAAAAACTCAAAAGGCATATTTTCAATACTTCCATTGAGTTAAAATTTGTATTATTACTGTTAATTCTTCCTTTCTTTTCATATCCATCCTCATCTCATTTAATTTGACATTCATAGATTTAGGCTATGCACTGAATATGATTGGGAAAAAATACAAAGTAGATAACCAATATTTGAGATGTTTCCCTGTACTTTCTTGGGACTCAGTTTTCAGGCTTTTCTTCTGCCTGAATCTTTCCATCATAATGTCTGCACTTAATTTTACTCAGATATGTCACTTCTTCTATGACCTAAATTGTGATAAAGTAGGCATATTTTTATTCTGTGTCTTCCACTGGCATCCTGATACACTGTATGCAGAAAGACATACATTATTTTTTTTTAATTTTAATGAATAACTGCATAAAGAAATAATCGCAATGTGAAGGAGTGGGTTATTACTTGAGAGGAGTTTGGAATATATAACTTTATAAGTCCCTCTGTCACCATGTGTCTATTATTAAGACAATTGAGGAAAGAGTGTATTAGTGTATTTATGGATAGATGCTTTATATTAGGGAGATTTTCTACTCTTTAAATTTGTTATAAATGCATGAAACATACAAAAATAAATGCTATATTATTGGAATACTCAGCTTAGGAGATGAAGCATTATTTCTATATGATAAAATCCTCATTTTTCTCCTTTTCCTACACAGAGATATTTCAATCCTTGAATTACTGATTTACCACTTCCATGTATTTCTTTATAGTTTTATCATAGCTATGAACAATTTTAAAGTATTTATATCTTAAACACTGTTTTCCATATTAAGCATTTTATAACAATTATGTCAAACTGCACATTCTTCTACTCTTTTTTTCACCTAACATTCTTTGTCTCAATGCTTTGCATGTAGCTCAATTTCATAGCTATGTCTCTTAAAACGTCAAAATAAAATTGGACAGACTGAATGCTTGGGAATGGTCAAATGAATGTAAGAAATGAGAGTTTTTCAATTATGTTAGGAGTTGGATCTTGTATTTATCATGGTTACCGATTGACACATAGAAAGTGGTAGGATCAACTCCATGAAACTCGTGAAAGGCAAGAAGAGAACCTTTGGATATCAAGTGACAATAAAACTTACTGACCCAGTCCTGAAAATGGGAGCAAAGGGATGATAATGAGAACTTAATTTTGAGAGAGATAAAAAACATAAATAAACACCCTTGAGGTTAGTGAGAAGAGTTTGAATATACTATGGTTGTTAATGGGGCATAAGTAATTATATAAGGGTCTGAGGGAGACTATTTTAATAATTATGAGTAGGATTATTGGAGAAGATAGAGAATCACATTAGGATGGGTAGTCATTAAGAGTGTTCTTTAAGCTAGAGATCAGCTGTGGAGAGCAGATGCTATAGTGGAAACTGTATCAAATCAGCGAGGGATTAAAACCAGGAGATATTATAAGGAAAGCATAGATAAAGCCTTTTGATTATTCTCTTTTGCCAGAAAAATAAGAATTCAGATTAATATATATATCAATGTTCTAAACCTGAAAATAAGAGATTTCCCTTTTAGACTACAGATTATGTAAATTAGGATAATTAATACAATTGATAGAAAACTTACTGGTTGATAACTTGCAAAGGATACAGATGATTGGGTATTAAAAGAAGATGAAAGACTGAATTATTTCATTCTCATTCCTTATTCTCTTAGGTCTCTGTGAGGGTTTTAGGGATTTGTGGGCAAGGAAGAACAAAAGCAAACAAAGAGGAGGGAATAGAGTGAAAATACAACAAAGTCTCTGGAATGGATTAATTTGCTCAAAGGTAAAATCAAAACTGAAGAAAAATGAGTTCCCACCCCACCCTAGTGCCACTGGTTAAAAAAGTAGTTATTTTGAAACTTTGTTTTGCTTTCAAGCACTTAATTAATCTGTGGCAACTCTGGTCCAATTACTTCAAGCATGATATTCTTGAGGTCAAAGTCTTGATTTTGATGCTTCTACAGAATAATTAACTTTGCTTTAACTTGTGGTCTCAGCTCATATCCCAACCTAACAAGTCATTTTTGTTTGTAAGAAAAGACCGAATGAAAAAATAGTACTGTGAGAACAACTACCTCAAAACACTCTCAGACAAGGATAAGTAATGGACATTATATAATATGCAATCTGGATTCCTGATATTCGTTGTGCATTTTTGAAAATGAAGTCATAAAACTTACTGTAATGCATGATATGTAATTAAAAGCTCCTAAATCAGCAAGCTGAAACAATACACTTAAAGATAAAAATAGACCACCTTACATCTATGCCTCATATAAAATTAGAACAAATATAACCAAATAACAACTGCTCATTAAGATAAATAAAAAGTATTTATTATAAACCTTTTTTAGAATGTTAGTCTTCTGATATTGAAATTAGAGTGAAGATTTAACCTCAATTTTTATTAAATTTCATTTAATTTCTTTTTATTTACATACAAAAAGTCATTAGCATTATTCAATGAGATTTGGAAATCTAACATTCATTCTAAAATAAATTCAAATTATTATTTTCATACTTGAAAGTCAGGCAAAATTATAATTTAAAATAGTTTATTTTCTATTTTTATTTGTAACTACTATAAATAGACCTTGTACTTTGTTTTGTTGCAGTCCTTGTCATTATGGAATTCTTTTAGCAGCATAATAATATATTCTACTTTTTTTATATTTCAATGACAGAATATTTTGTAGAGTGCTTTTTATTCCATCCAATCATTTTGAAATTTTAAAAATTCTGACATTTTCCACTTACTTTATTTGGCTGCCTAGAAAAATACAATGAAGAAACTAATGCATAACACCTTTTAGCATTTCTTTTCTGTAACCAATTTATCATGACTATCACATTTGTCACATACTTGTCTTATAAAATTCCCTGAATTTTATGAAGAGATACTTGTATATTGAATGCATTTTTCTTTATAATTTTATCTCTATATCCTATTCTATTAGATTATATCTCTATTAGATTTGAAAACTAAAATATTTTTTAAAATATTTTCTCAAATGACTTTCTATTAATTTGTTCTTTTTAAAGTCTTTAGTGAGGGAATGAAAATAAACATGACCTTCACATTGCTTATGAACTCATTAACTCATTACCAAAGCCACTGCAAACTAACCAAAAAAAAAAAAACATGCTTTAAGCCTAAGTGTGGAGAACATCTAATTTAGATGAAGTAAACACAGCAAAGTCAGACAGGACTGAGGACTGGATAAAGAAGCTTAGTGGTTATAAATAAATATTTATAATTTTAAGATATATATTTTATTATAATTTAATTTTACAAGCACATTGCAAAATCTTTTATCGATAAAAATATTAAAATGATAAAAAGTGCAAGAGATATTAGTTCCATCTATAAATCCCAATATAAGATCTAATTTCCTAGGTATCTCAAGTTCATATTAGTATAATTCATCAATAATAGTTAATGAACAGATATTGACAGATTAGTACTAAATAAAGCTCATATTATATTTAGGTTTACTTGTTTTTTTCCCTAATTTAAGTCTTTTGTTCCAGGATCTGATCTACCCTACTACATTGTATTTAATTATTTTCTCCTTAGGTATCTCTTAATGATAGAAGTTTCTCACATTTTTCCTTGTTTTTTGATGGTTTTGGCAGTTATAATACATGCTAGTACTTCATAAAATGCCCCACAATTGAGATTTATCTATTTTAGGATTTGACTGAGGTTATGATGTTTGGAGGAAGACCACAGAGGACATTGCCAATTTCATCACATCATATCGAAGATATATCCCTTTAGCATGACTTTATACTGTAGAAATTAGCTTCAATTACTTGACTGAGGTAATGTACTAATTTTCTCCTACTGTCATAACAATGTACCCACATATTGGGTTCGTTGAACACAGAAATACAATCTCTCCCTGTTTTCAAGGCTGAAAATAGGACAAGGTATCAGCTAGTTTGATTCTTTCTCGGGCATGTAAGGAATTATCTGTTCCACTTCTTTCCCATAGTTTGTGAACCATCTTTCAAATGCCTTGGCTTGCAAATCAATTAACACAATTTTCAGTGCTCATTTTCTCATATGATATAGAGAGAAGAACCTGGTAGTTATCTCTACAACTAGAAATCACTGCTATCAAAACATTAAATTAAAGAGGTTCCTATAGATTCCCAATACTGTACTTCTGATCTTCCCTCTTTCTCTTTCTGATACATGATTTCATTAGAGAAATTAAATTTCCCTCCTTTACATCACCACCATCCACTCAGCTATGTCACTTCCTGCTCTCAGGAAGTGACTTAAATCTGACTAACTTAAATCATCTCTCCCATGGGTGGTTGTGATAGCCCCCCATTGAGTTTCCTGAATTCTACCTCTATCCTATTATGGTCTAATGTCAACAGATAAAGGATAAAACATCCTTTAAAAACATCCATCAAATCATGTCTACTCAAAATCTTTAAAACACAGCTTATCAACCATAGCGCTACATGTTCTTATAGCCTTGTATGTTGGGCTGCTGCTTTGCTCTCTTTGCTACCCTTTCCCTCACATAATCTCCTTTGACCAGCTTGAGGTTTCAGGTTCTTTGCTCTGGTTGTTTTGCTCTCTCATCTCTTTCAGGCAATTTCTTAAAATTTTTTTTTGTAAGAATTATCCTATCCACACTGCTTAATGGTAAAACCTCTGCTCATCATATAGTTCTATCTCACTTAGTCTACCTAATTTACATCCATAACATTTATCACTTTTTTTGTATGCTATATTTCCATTAACTTTGATCTGTATTTTTATGACTTTCTGTTGGAATATGAGTGCCATAGGGCAAAGATTTGTATCTATTAAATTTCTTTGCATATGCCCAAGAAATAGACTGGTGCCTGACACTTAACAGACTTTCAACATATTTTTAAAATAAGTTAATATCCATAATAAAATAATTCTAATGACTACTACTTTGAATATTTTCTGTGATACTTTTATAGATTTGCTGCATATAGTAATTCATTTAATCTTAAAAAAACATTAATGTAATTGCTTTTATTTCCCCACATCATAGATTAGGAAAGAGGGCAAGTTCCCAAAGCTAAAAAATGCAAAGTTCAATATTATTGGTGATAATTTTCTTTATTTTACTTTCTATTCTGCTAAAAAATTCATATAAGTATATATTTCCTCAAAATAAAAAAATTCAATTGCTTCTACAGCTACCTCATTTTATAATTATTTATAAGATATACTGTCTTGAAATCATATTCTTTTCTATAGACTATTGAAATATCTATTTTTCATCTATCTTCTAACTCTATAATTTGTTTCTGTGGTTATTATTACTTTCAAATTAACATTTTTAAATGTTTTAATATAGTGCTCATTTATTGATATAATGAATATCATGCTAAACATTTGGGTTTATCAAACTGATAAGAATGTGTATGTATTTTGTGTGAATTTTGAAAAGTCTTTTTTTCAAAAGAAATTATTAAGACATTTGCTTCTATTCTTTTAAGTTGAACTATAGCATACTGAAGGCCTTCAGTGAGCTACAAAGACTCTCTCCAGCAGCTCCTTAAAACATGTCAACGAAATAATACAGGGTAATTATTTTGTTCTATTTTTAAAGATGGCACATAGAGGTTAAGTAATTTTCTTGAAAGCAGAACATTTACATACTGTATTTTTAATTAAGCATCTTAAATTACCTGTGCAATTTACTCCTAAAATTTTTATGAATGTACATGTGGTTCAAAAGCTAGCAATGTGATGATTCAGAAGGCAAAGAGCTTACAAGTTTGTGGTAAAAAAAGAAAAAAAAAATTCACCAACAACCTTTAAATACCAGTCTGCTAAAATGGCCTAGTGATATGTAATTGTAGTCATTATTTAGATGAGCTAAGTAATGGAGGTTAATTAGAAATCAGCACAGTATAAAGAAAAGTAAAATTTGGGTTAGTTAAAATAGTCTTTGGGAAGCCAAAATTCTACAGCAGGTTAATGACTGAAAAGGATGTAGCAAAACTAAATAGAAGTTAAATGGTATTTTCATTTGGTATACAGATTTATTAGGGGAATGATCTGTCACAGTATCAATTTATGTCCTTTTTGAGATGCACTTCTAGCATATAGTTAAAAAATGAAGCTTATATGTGAGTTTTCATGAAAAAATAAAAATAAATGCAAAATTTAGCAAATTATGAACTGATAGTCTTTCTCTAACTTGATTACTGAAAGATAGAATTTAATAAAGACTAGGAAGTTCAACGAGGACAGAGGTTATGTGACTTTTGATAGTTCAGATAGAGACACAGACTTAATGAAAACTTCTGCTTCTCAAGTTTACCTGTTCTTGGCATTATTCCTTCACTGAATTTGAACACACCTTCTATGTGGTTTTCTAAGTGATCAATATCATATCCTTCCCTTCTTATATACACATGCTACCTCTCATTTGTTCCTGGTCTAGCCATTCTTGGTCTTTTAGATAAGTCAAAGTAAATCTTGCATCTTCTACCTTGAATTCCTGCTTTTGAGGTATTTCATCTTGAATACTATCTTCCATATTACAAGAAGTCAATCACGTGGAGAGACTAGTGGTAGGCACTGAAGTAGGTAAGAAAAGTTAGCATCTGTTAACAGTTACTATTAATTGACATCAATAGTGACTAAACATCTTTTAGATATCTGGCTCAGAGGAACTTCCAATTTTACTTCCAACTGATAGCAACTTCATGAGGAGCATAGTGACAATTAACTGGTTGTGAGACCAGTCAATTGGGAATAACAGTAAAATGTTGACTTAAAGTATTGATTTAGGGCTATTTTTTTTTTTGAGACTAGGTCTTTCTATGTTTGCCCATGGAACCACGGGCTCACATTGCCTGGGGTACCACAGACTCAAGCAATCCCCAGCCTCAGCTTCCCATGTAGCTAGGATTACAGGTGTGCACTACCATGCCCAGCTATTTTTTGAGACTAGGTCTCGATGTGTTGCCCTGAGTAGGACTCACACCATGACCCCCAGGCCCAGCTGCTTCATAAGCTAAAGCTTACAGGCACATGCCACCATGCCCGGCTTATTCATAGTAAAAAATTCTTGTAACTGCAATTGGTACTAGAAATCAGATACTGCTATCACGAAACTTAAAATGTGGCCATGCTTTTGTGATAGAGGCAGACACAGACTGAAGGATTACAAGGAGATTGTGGTGGACTTAAAAAAACATGGACAGAATTCTACCAGAGACTCAATAAGGTGACAAATTGTATATGGTGGCAAACTATTTGGTGACAGTGTTGTCTAGAATGCAGTAGAACTTATATAATGTTTTTGCTTAATATGTCTGGAACCACAAAAATGCAACTCTTTTTGAAGTCATTCAAGACCAAGTGCATGTATTTAGAGAGGAAAAAAAGTGAATTGTTCAATTTCAAGGAAAAAATTGAGGGAACATAATAGTATAAAAGATTAAGTCAAAGATGAAAATGCTTCATATTCTTGAACATTCCAAATGACAAAAAGCTTTCAAAGTAAAGAATGAGCGCCATGCAAAAATTAAATACAAACAGTTTACAATTAAAATAAATCTTTCGAGTAGCAATGTTTAGATTGAAAGTTTAGTTATAAAAGATTTTGGTAAAACCTTAGGGAAATATTTAAGGGAATGCGTTATGTACCATCTCAGGTAGTTTTGAAGACTCTTAAGATCATAGGGTATACTTTTATGTTTTCGGCTAAGATGTATACTATAAAATAAATATTTAGACTCTACAGAAAAAGATTTCTAAAATCTTAATAGTACTGCATCATAGCATGATGACTCAGTTCTAATTAGAAATTGTACATATGGCTATAACCAAATAAACTGTGCCACACATAATTTATAAAAAATTCCTTACATTTTAGGAACATTGAGTTAACAGATTTGATATCATATTGGAGTGTGCACTAAAAATGAAAGCTATTGTGACCCCTCACTCCCTCCCCCCCCAGAAAAAAAGAAAGGAAACAGTGAAGGAAGGGAGAGAGAAGAGAGTCAGAAAGAGAGACAGAGATAGCTATTGTGGTCTCCAACTTTTATGAACAGAAAGCAAGAACTACTTATTAGACTGTAGTCACAGTCATTTCTTATGTGTTGCTTGGATTTTAAAGGTAGACTCAAAGAGTGTAATCAAGTGTTACCAATACTTCTAGAGAGCAGATTTTAAGCCAAGAGAGTAACTGGCGATCTGTGTCCAAGTGGATTTAAAATTGCTGTGGAATAGTGATGGTTAGATGCCAACTATTTTCTACTGCAATTATCTTATTCCTTATTCTATTTTATACTGAGGTTGAGGCATAGGGTAGAAGAATTATAGAAAGTATTCATTTAGTTCATAAACTTTGTGACTGAGCTTAATTCACACATGATGACATGGATTCAATCCAATTTATATGCTGACATCCTGAATTCAGAATCAGTGTTAAAATGAAGTAAGTTTTGAACTTTTATTTGGAGGATTAAGTGAATGTGTCATATGAAGGAAACATGAAATTTTGTTCTTCTGGGGTAGTAAGTAGAAGACAACCTTGAAGCTACTTTTCATCAATTTCTCCTGCTATGCTATCTTACTGCCCCTCATATCAAGAGTTATCCTTGTACTTAGAATTCTGGACTGTCTTTAGTAAGTCACATGATTTAATATGTGCCAATTTTGGTATTCTGGCCAAATTAAAAGTCTTGCAATTCCCTTGTATCTCTTAGAAAGCTGACCCTTAGCCTTCACCATAACAATGCACCCATCATGCTATGAGAAGCATCAGTCAAAAAATGTAGCCAATCCATTAGAACACTCATCTGAACTTTAATTGAGAGATGTAATCAATGATTAGTCATGGGAATGAGTTACCATGGAAATTGAGCCTCAGATTAATCGAGTCACAGCCTACTTTTGCTTGCAATTACATGAAAAACCTCAGTAAGGACTGCCAAGGTGAGTAGGCCAACAAGTGGAAGTATGAGATGCTAACAGATTAATGTTTTAAACCAGTGAATTTTGGCATGACTTATTTGTCACAATGTATAAGTGGAACATCATGCTAGTGGCAAAGTATTTTCTGTATTTGGGGAGTTGAGAAACTTTGATCTAACAACTAGAACCAGGGTCTGAAACAAACTGTGTCAATGTTAACTTAGTTACTAGCTTCTGGAAATTCTTCCATATAAAGATAAAAATGAACATCAGTAATTAACTTCCTCTTAACACCAAAAAAATCCCTTTGAACAAACTGTTTTTCCATAAAGGGGAAAATTTTTTTTTTTTTCTGTCAGGACAATAGATTTTTGACCTGGACTAAATCTCAATTATTAAATTACTATTTAGTTGTCGAGTCATTTTAAGACAGTTGCTTTGATATGCTCAGCAATTCTAAACCATTATAACATGCATTTTGTTGATTCCAAAAAATCCTATCTTAAACAACTTGATGCAAGACACTGAAACCTTTACGTTTTTCCTGATCTTTTCCTTCTGGGATACTTGTAATAGTCTGTCAAGATATTTATGAATAAACATGGTGTTTTCAGATACTGAAGTACTTTTAAAAACCTTAGCATTGTTTGAGTAACAGGTTTTCTGATGAGTTGGAAATAATCAACAACTGCAGCTATGAAATTGTAAGCATTATAGGGTATTATAGCAAAACTCTTTCTTAATGTCACTAAAGACACCAATAGTCCGTAAAATAGTTGTCACATTTTCTTCCATATTGTTTGAAATGAAAAGTTCAAAAACTATGATTTTGTAGTTTTAGTTATCATCTCTCTCTATCCTATTTAGAGTTTGAAAGAGGATGAAAAGAGCATTTTCTTAGAAAAACAGTTTCAATGCTGGAATTTCTCCTCTTAGAGCACTCATCTATTTATGTCCCAGTATAGTGCCATTCTTCTATTTTTATAGGAAGTATTAAATATTGATCTATATCATGTTTATGATTATATTATATAGATATCTAAACAGCATAACATATTTTCACATGTTGATACAACTTCCAGTGCATATAGTATATGGATATAGTTTCATATATGAAACTATATTGCTGAATTTACTATCATTAACCAGGTGCTTTAAAACTGATGTTTCAGGATGAAGAAATGCTCGAAAGAATGCTGCTTCCACAGTAATAATGAGAAAAAAAAATCAAATATATCACAACACCATACTTGAACCCACCAGTGTCTTGAAACAAGGAAACAAACTGACTTACATTACAAGGAGACACAAGACCCTAGAAGATGATATAGTTTAAATTGTCTCACATAGGGCAGAGGATGGAAAAAAGAGGTTTAGCAATCATAAAGTAAGTCATTAAGACAAAATCAACAAACTAACAAATCGACAACGTCACAGCACATAGGTCAGCTCAGGTAACTTAGAATCCAGGCACAAGGGAAGTTTGCATTCCCAAACTTTTCCCATCCAACGTATGATTATGAAAATTATTAATATCAAGATAGGAGACAAAGAGCTTACCCATGATGGTAGTACAGGTATCCATAAAACTGAAATGAGAACAGAATAATATAGAACTTGCCATCTTTGTAACACAATTTTGCACCGATGAACAAGCAAATTCAATCAGCCACTGGAGAAAGGACAAAAATATGAAGATGGGTCCTTTCTTTGGTATACTCAAGTGTGGATGATGAAAGTTCGAAGTACAGTGAAAAAATTCATTTAAAAAACTGTCTGGCACCAGCAATCTGTTTTCCTCCGTAAATAACAATGTCAGAAACAACTGGAGAAACTGAAGTTTGTAATGCACTGGCAGTAACTATAGAAACAACAACCAAACTCAGTTGAATTTCTGATCAGATTGACTTGATGCTCCACACCAATGATTTGAATAAAGAATAAAAATGCCCACATTCAGGTTAAAAAGCTATATACTTCATTTTCTATGGCACTTAAGAAGGAAATGGAGAGCTTGGGAAATAGTAAAAATAAAACTACATGTAAAATATACCACCATGTGTCATGTAATATTACAAATTGCTTTGTCTTTATCGCTTCTATATTCTCGAATGTCAAATTATACAGTGAAGGGACCAGCACTCACATAAATTATTTGTATTTGTGTCTCAGTCTATGACAATCATTAATTTTAGAGCTGTCCAAATTATTTGCATTCTTGGAAGAAAGTAGCACCAGGTGACGCGATCAGTCAAGTAGTGACCAATGGGGGAAAAAAGTCTTTTCTCAGAGGAATGAAAAAATGAAAAAAAATTCTCCTTTTTCCACTCTCATCAATCTTCCCTTTAATAATTTATAAAAAAATTGAAATTGTGTGAAAAATTGAGATTGTGCTTTTTAATGTACTGAAATAATATTTTTACTCATCTCTGCTTTCTATAGAGCTTGACAAGATGGTGAAGGGTTGGTTAATTAAACTGCCTTTGCATGCATAGATAGCTGCTGCACAGACTTAGTGGTGTGGCTTATTCCCTCCACATTTTTGCTCCACCATCATGAAGGCTAATTTTTTTTTTTCTCGGCAACAAGGTGCCATGGATTCCATTTTTCATGATAACATCTAAAATCAGAGGAAAAGCTTCTACTAAAGTGAAAAACGTTCACAAATGCCAACCAACAAAATTCCACTCTTGTAACATTGGCCAGAACTGTGAGGCATGCCAGGCTTAAAATAATCACTGGCAAAGGTAATGAGACTACCATGACCTATTTAGACAAGTGATTCATTCTTGGATCCGAGGAGAGTGACTCTCTCCAATGAAACATACAAAAGATGTGGATAGACTCTAACAAAATTAATGTTTGGTTAAGAAGAAAGAATATGTCTCCCAAAGATTTTTATCTATAAACTAAGGAGTGTCTTTTCTCCTCTACCAGCTCTTTGTCCAGAGTTACTTCAGACTCCCCTATTAAAGGTTGACAGAGAAAGCAAGCAGAGATTTCTCAGGTTCGAGAACATGGTTGACTGAAAATGTAAGGCAAAAGTCATCCATCCACTAAGGGAGAATTCAAGCCATCAGCATTTTGGCAGTGCATGTGGAGGAAAAAGCAAAGCTTCTTTGGCAATAACAACTTGTCTTAGAATGAGCACTGAAAAAATTTAGAAGAAAAGACTAATGGTAAGTGTACTAAAGAGTATGGCTACCAAATGAGAACAGAATGGAATAGTATATAACTGGGAAGGCAAATAATACAGTAAGTTGAAAAACTAGACCAAAGGAATTAGACTACATCAAAATAGCCTTGTAAAGTTGGTACTACTTTTTACAAGAATATATTAACATTGCAACAATGTGGAAGCTTTAAGAGTTGCTGATTCTAATTATGCCAGTTAGCACTATATCCTATATGAACCTATTTAATAGTAGTATATATAAAATGTACGTAGGTAGATATGTGTGTGCATTGATGATTATCTATCTATCATCTATCTATCTATCTATCTATCTATCTATCTATCTATCTATCTTTCTATCTATCTATCTATCTATCGCTATACTTACAGATTTGATAAGCTTAAAATTGATCTCTCTTTCTCCTCTCACATATGCACACACACAGCTTTATAAAATCTGTAATTATATTTAGTAGGAACTTGGACTGAATGAAAAGATTTCATTAGCATTGTCCTGCTCTTACAAAATATTGCTTTAACAAAAAAAATACTCTAATTCTGTATTCACATACTACAACAGCATACTCCCCTCCCAAAACCACCATTACAATCCCACACCATGTTATTTTTGATTTTTGGGTACCCATACATTGCTATGTCACATAAGCATGTCGATAATATATCATCAAGAATTGTTTGTTTCTTGGTCAATATATTTTTTCCCTCTTTGACTGAAGAAAATTTCTCATTTTCTAATTTTTATTAAACTCCTATTCATGAGTATTGTTGACTTAACAGTCTTATTTCAGTTGTTTTTAAGTTTGACGGGCTAAAAATGCATTATAGAACTGAAGTTAATACCTCAGAAAAGGGCATGACTTTAGAAGACATACTTTTATTACAGTACTATCTTATGCTTTAATGCATGAAAATATATAAACAGCTTATTCTTCAGTGGAAATAAGTATTAAATGAGAACAATAACCATGGCTTTTGAATTCTCTAGTATTATAAAAGTAATTAGCTTAATATTTTCATTGCTCTGAAAGCTTTTATGCAGGACCTTGTTATTTAGTTTCTTCACACAAATATACACTGGGCATGATTAATTATATAATGTCTCCATTTTATTTAAACAAAAGTCCCCTTTCAATTGTCTAAATTATTGAGAGTAAGTCTACATATGGCTCAGATGAATCCTTTTAAAAGGAAATTTATACTGTCTAAGGACTTTTATTAGTTTTATATATATATACATATATACATATATTTCTGTCTGTTATATTTTTTTAAACAATAATCTTATTCTGTATAATGGACAATTAACATTTCTGTCTTCAGACCCATTAGAACAGAGAACATCTGGGTACATGAGTCTATTGAGCATTAATGTTTAATGGGTAGATAAATAATAGAAAGTAGTGCATCTATAGTCTGTTTGTTCTTATAACTAACATAAATTCGGTAAAATTTGTGTTCTTTAAAACAAACACAAAAAAAACCAAGTCTTCCTTCCCCCTGGTACCAAGGGAAATGATTAGCTTTGTATAAATAGGTAGAAAAGTAAAGGTATCTTTGTCTTTTCATCTGGCCCACATTGCCATTCTGTATTATAGGATTAGTTCAGTTTCTCAAGGTTTTTCTCTCTGAACTATAGGCGTTTTGCATCTCTTCATCTCTCTTTCCCCTTATCTCCACATTATGTTTTTCTGATAGCTTTTCTCTTTATCTCTCTTCATCCATAGGTGACTTGGTTAGGTTCTTTAAAGTCCTCATCACCATATACATGTAGTGATGAACAGGATGGATAGAATGTGTTTAGAATGACTCTGTCCATGATCTGTCCATGTTCATTTCTTAGGGTTTTGTTTCTGCATCACTTCAACTTTCTTCTTATAGAAAAGAACTGTTTTAATAATGTGAACTTACATAATTTATTGGAAAAAAGTTTCTGCAAAATGTCCTTCTACAAAATGGACATACTAGGTTTCAATATTTCCTGAAGCATCAATTGCAAAATTATTGCTCATAAATATGTTCTATGTAGTTAATATCCTTGACTATGATAAAATTTAAAAAAATCTTTACATTATAATAAAACTTGGTTTGTTGAATAAAAGTATTAACAATGATAAAGCTAAGATAAATGTAGACACATTTTAATTTGTATATTTCATGGTTTTCTGATATTCAATGTTCAAAATATTGTAATATACCTTTTCAAAGTAGTATGTATTAAAGATCCAAGTGAACTTTCTCTGCTGCTTTGAAATGCAATAATACATTTATTGAATTTGTATCAATATTGTGTGAAATTAGCAATCTGCTTCATGAGTATACATTTATGTGCACATTTACATATGAGTAGAAACATACTGGCATATAATTTGTACAGAACTAGGCATCTCTACTGTCAAGCTTACCTAAACTAAGATAAAAGGGGAAAAATTCTTTTCAGTTTAATAAGCTCAAATCCATCTGGTGGCAAAGAGAAGTGAATTGGCAATCAGTGAATTTAGAGGAAAAGACTCTATATTCTAGTGCACCGAACCAAGGCATTATTTTATTATTCCCTTTACTGTAAGGGCTGAATAAGTTATTTCATTAAAAAATGATGGTGCAGTAAGTTTAGAATCTCTATTTGCATATTAGTTCTGCATCTATGAATGAACATTTGATGTACTCTCTTTAGTCTATTTGTGCATACATATGCACAGACAGATTTTCATTCGATCTACAGCAAGCTGCTGCCCGAGATCCAAAAGTCAAAGGCTAGATCTTTTTCAAATGGCTTAGAAGAAATCGTCAAGATTAATAAAATGTTTGTTGAACCCTCTGGATTTAAGAATTAAAGATGAAAGAATGGAAAAGATAAGAAACGGAAAAGAAATATATTTGCTGTCAGATCCTTCTGTGGCGAGCTGGCGGAGGCAATTAAACATTGCTCCAGAGGGGAACATTTACAGAACTCCGAGTCATAGGAAGCAACTTCCTTAGAAAGTAGTGGTGACTCTCTAAAATGACTTAAGAAAGTCACCACTGCTTCCTACTGAAGTTGCTTCCTGTGACCCTGAGTTCTGTCAATAGAACTGAAGCACAGAGCCAGAGAGAGGGAGGAGGTAAAATCAGGGGAGGGATGGGCCCAAGAGATTAATATAGCTCAAGGGTGATATGGTGGTGAGAGAACCTCAGGGTAGACAATGATGTTTTATATATATGCACATTTTATATATGTTTTATATATATATGCACATTTTGTATATTTATGATTTGATGTATCAAATGTATAAATATATATAAATTGCATAAATATGTATTACAAATGTATAAATATATAATGTATAAATATAAAGATGTTATATATTTTAAAATAAATTACAAAAATAAAGGTTAAAAATAATTACTTGCTAGCAAGTGAACATAAAACAATGCAAAGGGGTGTTAATATTGCCAAAAATCAGCACTTTCATTAAATAGAAAATCAATAATGCTTGTGGGCCTTGGGTGTGGCCCTTGTTGGAAGGGACTGACTCTAAGGAAAATTCTCTTGTCTGTCCTCAGGGGCCAATGCATGAAATGGGCCAAGGGCCTTGTTGCAGGAGTCACCATTTTATAGGTCAAATAACAGTAAACAGATCGATTTCTTCTTGCTTGTGGATAATAGGGTTCCTCACATCTATCTGCTTACCTACGTACATGTTTACCTAAGTATATGAGGTATTTGAGGCACTGAATAGGAAGATTTAAAATATCTAGGTTTCTAAATTAAAAGAAAAATCAACCAACCAACCAACCAACCAACCAACCAACCAACCAACCAACCAACCAACCAACCAATCAAGCAATAGCTGCTACAACAGATAGCCAGCATCTCTCAAGATGAGTTTCTTTTGGGAAACTTGTTCTCTTTCTTTTCCAACACAGAAAGGATAGGTCAGGATTTAGAATTCCTGTCTAACTAGTGTAGTCTACAGTTTAAGTAATTTAGCTTTTCTGATATTTTATTGAGTCACTGGTCAATATAGCAAAGATACAACCTTAAAGGGTGACTAAAACGCTTGTCACTATATATTAATGAATTTTTAAAAATATTCAGACACAGTTAAACCCTCTATTTTCTGTATCTTATTGCTAAGCAAAACTTTTCTAATTTCTATCATTTGCACATCTCTGCAAGGAAGTGCACCGCACAAGGGCTTGAATCATTTAGGCAGATAAAAGGCAGGAGGACATGAGGGTGAATAAAATGTCATGCTTGTTGAACAGGAGAGAGCAGAAGCACACAAGAGAATGACAAAGGAAAACCAAACTCCTCAAAATGACACTGTCTGCCTTGTAAGAGATGGGTGTGGGCATACAGCAGAAAAAAGCTCTTCAAGTAGCAAAATTTGTGCCCTGTCTTGGAATTCCTATTCATCCCAGAATATTGAGTTAAATTATAAATTGAGGAGAAACAGGGTGTTTTTTTAATTAAAAAATTAACATTAAAATTTGGCATACAATATGTGGGGGGGGGAGATGTTGAGCTGACCATTTATTTTACATTTTATGTAAAGATTTGAATTACTAACCAGTCATTTCAAACATCTTAAAAATGAAGCTAAGTGTAATTATTTTTTAAGTTTGAATTTTTCTGTTTCCCTTAATATAATTAGATATTGTAGCTGAGTGAATTTGTTCAAGCATGTTTCTTATTTTTTTTTTTATTATTATTAACCCTTTTTGGGGTGTGTGAGGAACAAAGGGATTATCCAGGCTTTTGGAGAGTATCTGGGAAGAATACCACAGATCTAAAGTTCTTTCATCTTCATCTTAGTAAATCTCTAGCCTGGATAGGACCAAGGCGTACAGCAGCTTTTCTTACTCGTAAAGAAGTCCTAGTGAACTAATCTGTCAAGCTTGGCATAAAAAGACAGGAGCAAAACCCGGATCTCACTTCACCCTCACGCTGTTGGATGCTGTTGAAAGAAATTAATCTGAACAGATTTAGGACTGAGGGCTTTATGTCCATATGGACTGGCAGTTGGTGAGACCTTACTATTAACGGTGCACAATTAATAAATAATATGTCTCTGTTTGCTTCGGTAGCTGTTCAAGCATTAAAAAGCTTATAAAAAGATTGCTTAGACAAAAACCCCACATATGGGCAAGGTCTTGATCCATGCTGGATGTCTTCCATTCAGGAATTTCATTTGCATTTTCCATGGTACATCAACCCCCAAACACCAATTTATTATTCATTTTACCAAGTTGGACCAGATGAGTTAGGCGTACTGATTAGAAATTCCTATTAGTAAATAATAATAAATTAGCAAATAAATAACATTAAATTAATTAGAGAACATGTCCTGGAATGTAATCATGTTAATGTTCAGCATATAGGTAAGAGTCAGGGGTCTAAACCTGTGGTTTCTCATTATCTCACATAGCAAGTCACTCTAATATATCACTTCAATTCTGGATTCAGAAAAAAAGTTAAAATCATTTTAATTTTATATGTCTCTTATAGTACCTAACAATATGAACTTTACCAAGTTAAACCTAAAGTTTCCATGATCCTAAGAGATTTTTGATCAGATTGAAACCATGGGAATGGAAAGATGAGGACACCAATCAGTGAAGGCTTCTACTAAAATATTTCATTGAGGATAAAATGAAATCGTGTTCAAGAACTGCTCTGCATTTGCACAATTTAAATTCTCATTGTATCAAATCTAATCCATAAATTGAAATATTTCAACCTTGTTTATTTTTACTGAGAGCAACTAGTACATATGCAATACTATTCAAAAATTAATTTAATCACTATCACTTTATACTAAAAGAACTATTGTGGTGATCTGAACTGAAAATGGAAACAAAAGCACCTGCACTCTTTATGCTCAACGACTGGATCATATATCCCTTCTGTCCATTGATATTATAGAATATGGTATTGCAAAGGCATCTTCACTTTCTCTGTCTTTCCAGAATGTTTCAGATGAGAATACTTGCCTGAAATCATTTTCATTTTCCTTAAACCCTATTTAAGCAAAACTTTTTTACAATACAACTTTCTAGGAGAGTATATATGGTGCTGCTGTTATATGAGTGACACTCGCGAATATTGAGCATAATTCAATTTCCTTTGAAATTAGTCACAGGTTTTCTGCAAGAAATTCAGTTTAATGAACATGTTGTAATGAATCTGTAGATAAATCAGTTAGGTTATTTTGGATGTACTAAGTCAAGTCTTCATATTCTCTTAACATTCTTTGTTGTATTATTCTATTACACACATATTTAAGGCTAATATATGTCAAAATAATTATATTACATGTATTGTCAAAATTAGTACATTATTTTGGTTGATTTTTAAATTTACTCATTGCCAAAAAAGGCAATTAATGAACAAACACAATCACTACTCATATATATATATATATATATAAATAACCCTACAGCTTTTTTTCTGAAATAACACTTCCTGGGCCTTCAGCATGCAATTATAGAAATAGTTTTTGCATTATTTTAGGAATTACATGATTGCATTCAAACTAGACTTCATCCAGGATTTTAAAATGCTAATGTCTTGGACTAAACATTTTTTAATCTAGGATTGAAAAAAAATTGCATTATATATTGTAATGTAGATTTAATGAAACCAGGGCAAAATGCTGCACTTTTGAAAACCTGTTAGGAATTGATTTACTGCTTTCTGTAGGAACACATTTTAAAACAATACCCTCAGAACTGTTATGAGTTCATCTTTACTGTCAAGATGTTAGGATACTGTATCAGGTAGCCACCGATTCTTCAAAATGATTGATAATGTAAAAAAGAAGAACTAACACAACATTAGCTTATTATCATTTTAAAACTACATGAAAAAATCTTTATATTTTTCTTCTGGTCTGTGCACTATAACCCATAACAGAGCAGTTAGCTCATAAAAAGAACACACATTAAGAGAATGTTCTGAATTTTCACATTTGTTTATATTTTATTGCTTTTACTTAGGTTAACATGTGGTACATTTATACAAAGACTGATTGTTCACATACTTAATTTCTACACCCTTAAAGCAATATATATTTAATACAATCCAACCATCAGGAAATGATCAGAACCTATTAAATATTTTAATATTAGCCTGGAGTTGTGAAGTAAAATATAAAAGGAAAAAGTGGTTTTAGAGCCTGTGACATTTCACACTATTCCATCAGAAATAAAGATATATCAATCAACTTTTCTGGAATGTAATTAGGGAATTTTAAAATTCTAAAATGCTATGAAATAATAAAACATTATAGGCAATGTCAACAATGATCATAACACAAAACTGTGTTTTTCTTTTTGTTTCTAACACTTTTGTCATACAATATAATCTTGGAGTTAAGAAACAATAGTATCATTACACAAACAGGACAATTAAAAAAAATAATGGTTTGGAACTCAGTATTGTTTCATACCTGATAAATAATATTGCTGATAAATTTATTTGGCCATAAACCTTCAGCATTTTAAAGACACCTTATCTGTGTTATTGAGAACACTATATTTAAATTTTCTTTTCCTCCTACTTGTAATTTACTTGATTCTTATAAGTGTGTTTGCATTCTGAATATAGATTATAGAGGGTTGATGCAACCCTTCGTGAATAGCAGCAAATGACAACTACAAAATTGTAAAACTGCATAAAAAATTACTAAAGATCTTTAACTCTGGACCATTCTAGCATACATAACAGCAATAAGAATTTAAAAAAATAATGAAGACAGACTGTTGTAAGGGAACACTATATAGCATTTTGTCATGTTATTGTTGAAAATATGTTTGCCTTCTATGAAAAAGTATGTATTTAGCTCCTTTGTCTATTTTATGATAGGGAATCTTCTCTTCCTTTTGTTGAGCAGTTTTTGAGTTTCTTGTGGATCCTGGATATTAGTCTTTTGTCAGATATAAGAAATGACAATGTTTTCTCCCATTCAGTAGGGTTTCTTTTATTTTAATGATAGTTTTTCTGTTGTATAGAAAAATTTGTTTCTTGTAGTTCCATCCATTTTTATTTTGCTTTTGTTTCCTTTGCCTTTGGAGTTGATATCTCTGAAGCCAAAGTCATGAAGTGTATTGTCTATGTTTTCTTCTTTGTATTTTATGGTTTCATGCCTTGCATCCAAGTTTTTAATCAATTTTTATTTAATTTTTATGATGGTGGGAAATATTGATCTAGTTTCACACTTTTATGGCACATGTTTGCGAAGATGTGGCAAAAAAAGGAACCCTTCTATACTATTGGTAATATATACTAGTCTGTCTCTATGGAATACAATATGACAATTTCTCAAAATATTGAGAAATTCTATCCAACATATGATTCAGCAATTCCAATTCTAGGTATCTACATTAAGACTGCAAAACACACACACACACACACACACACACACACACCAATTTGAATGTGTTATATAGTTATATATAAATTATAAACATATATTTCTAAGTTCATTGCAGAAATATTCACAACAGTTTGGTCATGAAATAAACTAAAGACCAAGGACAAATGAGTAGAAAATGTTTGTGTGTGTGTGTGTATATATATATATATATATATATATATATACATATATATATATGTATATATATATACGTATATATACACATATATTGGAAAAGTATATATATACATATATATGCATATATATGCATATATACATATATATGTATATATATAAAACTTTAAAAGGTGGTGAATTCTTAACTAATCATGACAAATGGATGTTATTAGAATGATTTAGCTAAAAAAATCAGAAATAGGAAAAATTTGCTTTTTCACTCATGTGGACTGTAGAGAAACTAAAATAAAAGAAAGGACAACAATCAAAGGAAAGCCTAGAAATCTGATTGTAGAATTAGGCTACCAGAGAAGTAGGGGGAGGGAGGAACAAAGGGTGGTAGAAGTCCAAGGGACTGTGGAAGATTGTGGTGTGTAGGATGTGGTAATATACCTGTGAAGGGGCACAATCCTTTCTCTTGGACATATAGTATTGCAGACCAGTGCTACCAAATATCAAACCAAGAGGAAAAAAGATATTGTGCACATGTCTTTAATTCCTTTTTCAGATGTAAGGTAGATCACTTATTTCAGAGGATATATTCGTGAACATATTCACATTGGAGAAGATATCCACATCCTAAAGTTTTTCCATGGAATTTGTTAGCACCATAATAAACTATAAATAGAAAAAAAAATTATAAAAGACAAAAAAATAAGACCTGATGTTTCAAAGCTATAAAATCATATTTTGGAGCAATGTCAAAAAGAACAGCTATTTCATTGAACTCGGTGCTTTTACATGGGTAGAATTTGTATGGGATGGATTAGGAAATTAGAGACACAAAATCTGGCATAGAAAACAAACAAAAAGGAATATTTGATGATTGTTTTTCTATTGTTTTAAAGTGTTCAGTATCTTCCTAAGTTCCTAATTTAATTTTCTATACTCTGCTTTTTACTTTTCTAACTGCCTACCACTTTGCAAATTAAACTTACACACATGTTTAATCATCACTTAGAGATTCCTGAGATTAATTACCTGTGTAGCTTTCCATATCCTCTTACCAATCTTTGAATTTCCCCTTAACTCCAAACCTAAAGGAACTTCTATTTACCCCTGGAAATCAGTTAACATATCACTTATTTGGGAATATCTTGTCAGGCTCACTTATATATGCATTCTTTATGTCATGATGGTTTTTAGTCAAGTTTTATTATATTCACCAGAATGTGCTACAAATATTTAAATATGTCTTTCCCATCTACTAGACTTTAAACTCCTTGACCGATGGTAAATTAACTTATTTTTCTCTATATCTGTTTCCTAACATAATGCATGATGTGTGGTAAAGATATAATTCATTCTTGTTGAAAAAAATAAATGGGTAATGGGAGAATATTTGCTCAGGTAATGTTGGTTAGGGATAACATCAAATAACCAATAGAAATGGAATGGGGAATTTGCAAATGTTCCACTATTATAATTATATTGAACTGCCTAAAGTTTTCTCTGAAAATACTATGAAATACTAGAGGGGATAGAACAGAAATCTGATTTAAATTAGTTACTATAATCTATGTATTTGGAACTGCTCACTTTTTTTTAAAAGGGCACAAGCAGAGATTATTTTCTCCAGTTCTGTAGTCACCTGCATTGTAGTTTTTCTGCACATGGTTATTTCTGACTGGGCCTATAAGCTGTTATAATAGATATTGTACACTATGGAATTTCTGTCCATTCATTCAAACATATTTACTGAAAGGTCATTCTGCTAATCATCTTTAATTCTGTAGGAAAACAAAAAATGCTTTATTGCTTAATGCTGCAAAACTGTGAGTCTCCCAATAGCCCAATAGATACATATTTTGTTTAGTTCTTTTGAACAGATTACCTCTTGGTTTCATCAATCTATTGTATTGTCATCTTGCTCTTGATTACATTCATTTCTGTTCTTATTTTCATCAATTCTTTTCTTATGGACTTGCATTTTTCATTTTTTTCTAGTTACCTTGGGTGTAGAGATAGAAAGGTCATTTGTAATTTTTCTTATTTATTGAAATGAACCAAATCTGTATTGCTATAAAATTCCCTCCTAGTACCACTTTTGTTGCATCTCAGAGATTTTGGCAGTACATCATCTGATTTTCACTTGTCTCCAGATAGTCTCTTTGGTATAATATTTGCTTTCTATTGACTGAATAATTGTTCAATAGCATGCTTTTTTTAGTCTCCATATAAGTATGATTTTTCCATCTTCCTTTCATTAATTTTTATATTACTATGATCATAACATGCACTTAGTGTGATTTTAAACTTTATAAAGTTATTGAAACTGAAACTTGTTTTGTGTCACATGTGCCCTATTTTTGTCAATGTTCCATGTGCATTTGAGAACACTGTATTTACTTTGGATTAAAATGCTTCATGTTACACACACATGTGTATAGATGTTCTGTCTGTATGATGTTTATTCATGTAAATGAGGTGTTAGAGTCCCCTACTAATACTATGTTTCTGCCAATGTCTCCTTTTGAGTCTGTTAGTATTTTGTTTATACATTTTGGTACTCTTACATTGCAAGCATTTGCATTATTGCATTTTGTCTGAATTGACTTCCATCATTATATAATTTCACCATTATTCAATTTCCATCTGTATCTCTTGTTCCAATTTTTTGGCTAGCCATCCATTTCACTTGATCTAAATACTTGTTTTGAAGTCGAGTGGAAAATTTTTTATTCTCCTTATTGTCTTGCTCAAATTGTTGTGAATGTCTGTTTTTTGTTTGCTTGTTTCAGATAGAGGAGTTTCTTTAAACATTTACTGTAAGGGAGGTTAAGTGTTCATAAATGTCTTCAGCTTCTGTTTGTCTGGGATTGTATTTATCTGTCTTCAGATTTGAAGGATAGGTTTTTCTTGGAAGAGTATTCTTGAGCTTTGTCTCTGACTTTATAATATACGTCATTCAACTCCCTTGTGTCCTATAGAGTTTCTGCTGAGAAGTCTGATGATAACAAGATGGGAGTGCTTTATATATACTTTTCCCCTCTTGTTACCTTTAACATTCTTAATTATTAACTTTGATAGATTTAGTAGTATATGTTTTAGTGTTGGTCTTTTTGAATTTAGTAACTAGGTATTCTATTAGCATCATAAGCTTACTATTTCAGCAGGTCTGGGAAGTTCTCAGTTATTTCATTGAATAAATGCTCTCCCATTCACACCTGAAATATATACATTTCATGTATGCAGCATTATAGCTCAACATCTATCTATGCTATGGTATGTCTCCTCCAAAATTCAATTTCCATGACTATGCAATTGAATTCCTTTACTTGACTTACCTATCCATCATCCTCTTCAAATATTATTGCCACCGAAAGTCTATTCTAATAAGGCCCCGTACAATTAACCACCTTTATCTGTTTTATCTGCCCTCTGCCCTCTTTCCCTCTGGTAATCAACATCATCAACCTGAATCACCTCTAGATTTCATATCATCGAACTCTCTAATAGTCTCTTTCATATGAACTGGACCATTTCCATTGCTTTCTGTAACACTCAGATTTCATTTATTGAATTTTTTTCAGTGTATATCTGTTAGGCCCTTTTCCATAATTTCAATTTTAATTTATAGCTCCTTAATTTTATTTCCAAGCTTACTGAATACCTTTCTGAGTTCAGCTATTTTGAATTCTTTGTTAGATGATATCTTTGAGTTTGTAGAACAGTTCTGTAGAATTGGCATTCTATCTTTATGTTTCCATGTTACTTTAAAGTCTTCAGTATATATTCCTCTATCTGAATATTTAGCGTGGCTACCATTGTTTTTATTTTTGTAATTTTTCATTTGCTTAAATTCTAGTTCAGAAGATTCATAATCAAATACCTTTCTTTTTTCCCAGTAGGTGGCACTATGAATTTAATTTTTGGTCTTTGGATTGTTGCTACCACTACAACTGTCACAGCTGGTGATGGAGGATGGAGTCCACACCACAGCTAAGTTAGTGAGAAGGGTGATGGTCTATAGAACTTTAGTAATTCCATTGACTGGTAGTGAGAAACCTGGTTCATGTGCAGTCTTGTTGCTGTCAATTCTTGTAGTCCTGGATCTCTGGGTATAGTTGTTGGAATATTTAGGTTTTCACTATTGAGGCAGCAGGGAGGAATGGATGGGAAAATTTATCACCTGTGGGTAACAAAGAAGACTACAGCAGTCCTTTTGGCTAGGATCACATTTCACATGGTGTGCCTCACTCTACTACATGGGATTCACTTGAACAAGATTATAGGGTGTCTCTGTGCATTTATTGATTTACCTGGCTAGAGTCTTGGATTAGATTGATGGCCATTAATTTCTGCTCTCCCCATTCCTCTTTGCTACCTCTATGAGAAGTGAATACACCTTCAGCCCCACAGTTATCTCTGACATCCCTGTTTGATGATAATAGGAACTATTGTAGACCTATTTGTTGTTGACTAAAGGAGAGAAAGGGAGGAAGCATCAATGCCTTTAAGATGTCACTTCATAACTTCCTTATAATAAAAGTTAAAAATTAATGAGCTTTCAAGCACTGTTGTATATACTGTAGATATGCAATCATCTTCAACTATCAGCAATTTATGACCCAGATGTTATCATTAAATCTGTCTGTAAATGAGGAAACTGAATCCCAGTAAGATGCCTGTCTCACATTGTTAATTAATGAGTATTTGAGGAAAAAAAACATAAGAAATTTAGATGAGAAAATATGAGACTTGTTTTTCAACAAGTCTTATATTTCTTCAGCAATTTCTTTTATATTTAGATATGTCATTAGTTATTTTGAAATAATGGATCACATTTCCAAGTTTAGATGTCAATAGAATGCCATTTACTATAGGGGGGAAACACCAATCAAACACCCTTTCTAATTTTAACTAGTCTTTGTACTTATAAATCTATGCTCTTTTACTGTAATTTATAGGGAAAACAGATAACCTTCTGCTTTTAAGAAGGCAAGAAACAATTATTTAATATTTAATTTGCATTTACATTGTATTTCTGATTTAGCTAAATTTAATAGTATATTGAAACATTTTATAAACAATGCATTGAGTTTATTTAATGTGCCTGAAGACTTGGAGGTTATTTATTTCAAATGTTGCAAATGTAAGCATTTATATTACCTTGGATTTTAAACTATGGTTCATATAATCATTATATAAACTTACAACCTTGATTTGACCCCTGGACCTTTATCTCAGTCTTCAAATGCAAGTAAAGTATATCTAGTGATCTAAAACCATTATCTAATTTTCAGTTATCCAAACTGAAATTCACAATTCTTTGCAAATGTATTATCAGATTACTTTAACACTAACATAATAATTCTTTCAAACTTTTCTCAAGTTTGAAAGCTTGGAGACATTCCTGACTTCCTCTCAACTGCTTTCTTTACTAATATTAGATCATTGTACCTTTCCGGCATTTATTTCTTGATTTTCTCTATTTTTCCCCTCTTATCTACCTTGGGTCAAATTTACCACAGCAGCCGGGCATGGTGGTGCATGTCTGTAGGTGGCAGCCTGGGAAGCCACAGCCCGGGCTAGGAATTGAGGTCCGAGTCCTGCTGGGGGCACGTAGTGAGACCTAGTCCCCCCAAAAATATGGGGCATAGTGGTGCACACCTGTAATCCCAGCTACCTGAGGATCTGAGGCTGGGGATTGCTTGAGTATGTGATACCCCGGGCAATGTTAGCCTGCAATTCCATGGGCAAAAATAGAGAGACCTAGTCTCAAACAAACAAACAAACAAACAAACAAACAAACAAACAAAAAACAAACAAAAACAAACAAAAAACCATACATACCACAACAGTAAGTGTTACTTGGAATTACACATCGAACCTACTGAAACACTGCTTTTACATAGTTTTTCCTTAAACATTTAAACACAGTATGACCAAATGTAATTATATGCCATTTTTAAGTCTACTACTCAATATCTATAATTATTAGCTCTTGGTTTGTTTCTTATCTTTCTACAAACATCCTCATTTATACTCTCCTAATACTTGTCCTTTTGTTTTGGCTTAATTGCATTTCTAATTTACAATTCTTCCTTATTGTTGTCTACCCTCCCTCTTTGCTGCTTTTCTTGTCATTATTCTGTCCTTGGGATTTAACTCAAGCATCACCTACTCCCCAAAGCCTTCCCAGTCATCTTACCACATCTCTTTCAGCATGTTACCATTTATTTTTCAAGTCACTCATTAGACTCTTAGCATTTATAGCTCTATACTTAAACTTGTGACTTTATATGACTATCCTTTCACCTCAAGTGGGTTGCCAAAACATAAAGCGAGCTTTAAAAAAAATTACTGCTTGGCCTTAACTCTTGTATTTCATTCACAATAACGCTTAATCATTGAAAGCTTTTTTCAGGAATATGATTTCAGTTATTATATCAAATAATAGCTCTTTTATATTACAAAAACTTTTTTATATTACAGTTTACATAAAGGCATTGAACATTGAATGAAACAGTGACTGTAAAGTTTTCTAGATAAGTCCTCTGTAGCTACTTATTAACATTGCTCAAGACATATCCTTGGATTCTTCTTTAGCAAGAGGACTTCTTTTTTATCTGGATATTAAGATATCTTTTCAGCTTCATTTTTTGCCTTATACAAAGTGGTTGAATATTATTGAGTACACTTTTTACATTATTTTAATTTTTATAGTGTTATTTTCTTTATTTTACCACCTAGTCTGTAGTCAAAGAAACTTGAAGGATATTTTAAAAAGATGTCAAGTTTCATATACAGCTTTACTAGACTTTAAGATTATATTGTTAAATTAAAAAAGTATCAAACTTTAAAAAATAGGCTAATCAAAAATAAAATTGCCAATTCAGATACTTTATATTATTAATATAACTCTTACACATGAATGTATTGAAAAATATTCTTTGCTATATACCTTTTTGGTTCTGAGTTATATTTAGATAGAAAAAATATAATTATATAGAGTTTCTATTGAAAAATAGAGTCATCTGGATTTTATCATTACTTTTCAATATTATAAAAAATTATCTAGAATAAAAGGATGAATATGCATATTTGAAAAATAAAATAAATAAATAGTTATTTTTTTTCTTGTTTCTTTTTTCCCGAGAAGACAGATATAAGATTAAGAAATTTAAATTTGAAAAAGTTTTCCACTTTCTTTTTGAATAATTTTATTAATTTTTACATGAATCTATTCATTTTTTTTTCAGATTGGAATCCTATAGAGGACATCTTTTTTTTGTAATATTTTTTATTTTTGGATTTTGTACAATACATGATTGCATAATTGTTGATCCCCATGGGATTACCCCAACCCACCATGCTCCCTCTGGTCTCTTTGCGAGGACATCTATTTAAGCTGACCAGTGTTATAATTTAACTGCATACTTTGAAAAGTATTTACCAAGTTCCAACCAACACTGAATATAAAATGGAATTTCTCAAGATCAAATTTTTGAAATTCCATGCACCCATATTTAGTAAACACTTATTTTGTGTTTTCCAAAATTTTAAGCATTGATATTACAATGTGCAGTTATACTTCAGGATTTCACACCGAATTTGTGGATACAGACAACTATGATTATGTAATCTCATACATCTGATAACTAGTGATTATATGACATCACCCAGGCAATGCTCTAATGACTGTGGCCTAGTAAAGATTTGAAGTGTTTCAAATATTTCAAAGGCTGAAATATTTCAAGGTTAGTATGATCAGTGATCTACACATGGTTAGGTGCCTTTTCAGTAGGTGAAAAAGTGAAAGGAAAGGAAGAGTAGAGGATGAGAGCTAGATTTTAAAGGAGAATAGGTAAAAAGGTAGCTTTCTTTCTGATATAAGGAATTTAAACAATAATGAGTAGCAATAAGTTCATCTTTTTCTCCTTTAAATTATATATATATATGTGTGTGTGTGTGTGTGTGTGTGTATGATTGTGTGTGTGTATGTGTGTGTGTGTGTGTATTTCACATCTTTGTATTCCTCAGAGTTCACCTATCACCTCCCCTCCCTGACTACTCCCCCCACCCCTCCACCCCAAGTTGTGTACTTTAGTTTGGTTGTTAGATAGTTTTGACTTTTCCTCCTAACCTTTTGTTTGTTTTTCCTATATTCCATATATTAGTGAAACCATTTGATTTCTGTCTTTTTCATTCTGACTTGTTTCTGCTAACATGATTTCTTCTAGGTCCATACATATTTTCTCAAATTCATCAAATTTTTCATTTTTAATTGATGAGTAATATTCCGTTGTGTATAAATACCACATTTCTTTCATCCAATCAACTATTTTGGGAACTTTGGGTTGTTTCCATTTCCTTGCAATTATAAATAGTGCTGCAATAAACATCTGAATATAGATATCTGTTTCTGTAAGCATTGAGTTCTCCTTCGGATAGATTCCCAGAAGAGTGATTGCTGGGTCAAATGTAGTTCCATTTTCATTAGTTTGAAGATTCTCCACACAGATTTCCATAGTGGCTGAACCATAATAATTCATCTTTAACACAGACAATCTGGTGTTTTCTTGGACAACCAAATACAAACTTTTAATAGGGTTCAAAATATGTAAATTTGAGCTAATGAGAAAATTCAAGCATTGAAATTACCATATGCATATAGGAGAGAAGGTGGCATGGCACAGTGTGAAATCATTTAGAGAAAACCAGTGTCTAGAGAATCTTAGTATGAAAGTGCATCTCATTATGAATTTTGAAAAAGCTTTGTCCTAGGTGGGAAAAGTGATTTTACACATGATGTTATTTTGGAGATGTGTTAGGTTCAGAAAGTTGGGCCCTTGGGTTACATCTGAGAAAAAGTTTCATCAGAACTTCCCTTTCAGTGGCACATGGGACATTTCTTCAGGAATGTCTCCCCATGAGGCAGAG
This sequence comes from Uropsilus gracilis, assembly GCA_004024945.1. NCBI lineage: Eukaryota > Metazoa > Chordata > Mammalia > Eulipotyphla > Talpidae > Uropsilus > Uropsilus gracilis. Next base: position 65,293 of record PVHY01004272.1, read on the forward strand.
ACATCTAGTTTTATTCTAAAGGGGAGCTTCATTATACAAAGTAGAGAGAAATAAAGGATAATTGCATAGACATGAGTGGGTAGAGAGAGCTGTCCCTGATGGGGACAGGTTTGTTAAGAGAGAGGCCTACATGAACACGGGTGGATGATATTGGGAGCTGCTTTGCAAAGTTGCTCTGTTACTTTACAAAGAAAGAAAGTGGGTGAAGAAGAACACGTGAATAGACAGAGGTGGGCAGGAAAGCTGATGTTTTTTGCTCCTGAGATACTGCACTTATATAGTCTTCTCTTTGGGAGAGGTTTTCTCCTTTGTGGAATTGTTAACTGCTATTAAATAAATTATTTCTAGGCATGGTGGCTAAGGTGCTTTTTTCATATTTGATCTGTTTGGTTTAATTTGGGAGAACCTGTGATTCTTTTGCCATGGTCCTCAACCTCTGTAGCTCCACCTGATTTGAACCTCCAGTCTGCAATTCTGGATACTTTTATTTAGACTTGTTTAATGACTATGCTAATCATTTCTACTTCTGGCCACAGGTCTAGCCTTGTGTGAACTGGTTTCTGGTCTTGTGAGGTCTTCTCAAATTTTCTACTCTTAACCTTAATGCAGACAAAAGTGAAAATGCTTGCCAGGACAAACTGATCAAGAGAGAGGAAGTGAATCGTCAGTGCTTGAAGTTGCAGAAAAGAGAGTGAATTTCAACAATCAGACTTGGCAAGTGAATTCGGCACCAGGAAATGTCACCACTGAATTGACCATGGTAAAAGACTTTTTTTTTTTTTCAGATTCAGTAGATAATGCCATGTATATGGTTAAAAGCTGGAAATGTGATCATGTGGGAAACATGGATATGCTTTGAGGAATACTGATTTACCGACTGTAAGTTGATGACAAAGAAAGGGATCATGTGATATTGAGGAAAACATTTATTTTGATGTATAATTGAAAGAATTAGCAAAGTTAGGAAATTTAAAACTGGAAGAAAGACTTGAGAAGGAGGAAAAGCAATGGCAATGGTCTCTGAAAGTTTGGTCATAGTGCCTGCTCTTCCTCTACAAAAGCAGGACTTTCTTTCCTTGGAGAAAGGTTGTAGGTTGGATGGGGAAGAGACACACAGATGAATTTTAAGATAGAAAAAGCTTGTTAACCACAGTAACAAATACTGTCATTAACTAAAGAAGAGAAGGAGCAAGAAAAAGAGGAGAAAGTAGAGTACAGAGGAAGATGGGGAAGAAGTAAAGGCATATGATGACCAAAAACTTGTAAATGTGTTGACATTTTTAGATACCACAAGTATCAAGCTACTTTGAGCAAAAATAGAGTTTTGAAAAAATTGCTCCACTTTACCTCACATTATGTTTCTCAAGATATTTATTGTCAACTACTCAAAAAGGCAAATATAATTCCAAGAACTGTATTTTCACACTCCTTATTGACTCCTTGTTTACTGCTTAATTTCATATATATATATATATATTTCACTACTTTTGGATGAGTTCTCATTTTTTTGGGTGGTTATCATCTTCAAATCTTTTACATGCATAATTGAATTAACATGCTTAAAGTAAAGGAAGATATTTGAAATCAAATGCCTTCAAGGCAGCAAAAGCATCAGCTTAAATCTCTGGCTTTCAGTTTCCTCTTTATTTTTGGCCCTGGGGAAATTCCCTTGATTTTGCAAAAGCTAAACTTTACATTTAAAAGGATGTTTGTTCCATATTATCCAGAATTTCTTGGTGTTTGGACTGATATTAATGGTATCAGCCATGTTACTAGAATTAAAAAAAAAAAATTTTGCTCTCATGTTTCAATTTCTTGCACTACTTTCTCCTTATTTGTGAATTTTCCTATCTTCAAACTATTCCTGATTTTTAATTTTAACATGGAGACACCCCATTCAGAAATAAAACCGATGAATTCTGGAAGTTCAGAATGCTATTCTGAACTTCTGTATGTGAAATCTTCAGTCTGCAAGGCTGCTTTTTGAGGACAGATCTCTTACCCTTTACTATGCTTTGCAGCTGCATGAGACATCTGCTTGTGCACAGCTCCCTCCATTTCTATTTGCATTCATAGTGTCCCAGCTCTCCAATTTTAGCAGTTCTTTAGATTCCTCCTGAGCTCTCAGTGCTTTACCTTTGAGTGAGGGGCAGGGTGTTGATGGGTTAAATTCCCTTTCAAAGAATGAAATTTTCCTCTTAGAGTCTGAGTTGAAACTCAGTATTCTTTTTGAGTAATGCTTTGTCATTTTCTGTTACTATACCAGTAACAGAAATGTTCCTATTTTCCTCCCCAGTTTTTCTCAGCTAAATGATACCCCCCCAAAAAAAGTGAAAAAGAAAAACAAAACAAAACAAAAACAAAACAACTCTCTCTTTCACATTAAATAATAGCTAATTTAATTAATGTTGTAATTACAAGGGGATCCATGAGCACATATTATTGCTATTTGCTGGGGTCTACTATACTTAACAAGAATCTTAATTTTTCAAGTATAGAGAGTAATGCATTAATTCAAGATTTTGTATGGAAGACTGAATAATGATGGTGAAAAGGTTTTATATTTTAATTCCTGGTTGCTATGAATATGAAACTGGTACAAACAAACACCAAACTAAGCAAGGAGAAAAGCCAATATTTAAACCAGGCACTAGTGGGGTTCTTTCACCTGCATGTGGAATTGCAAGACAAAGTCAAAAAAGGTTTTGAGAAAAATAGAAACAAGATAGGTTACAAACAAGGAAAAAAGAGAGACATACTGAGGCCACAGATGACCTATTACCCCAGTTACTGTCCAATCTCTACAGTCTTTTGCAAAAAACCATGAGTCTAAATATAACATCTCCCCAATAAAGAAAGTACAAGTCCAGAGATAGTGTTCCACCTCTTCCCATCTCTGGGAGGTACACAGGTTCCAAGTTCCCAGCTTCCAAGCTTTTTCAGCACACATGGTTTTCAGGCAGATGCAAATTCCAGTTTTTCCAACTTATGCAGATTTGAAACTCTTCCAACACATAGATTCCAGCAAGTATTCCTCTCTTTTCACACATCTAAATTCCAGTTTCAAACCAAAGGCTGGACTTGGCATTTTTCATCACTTTTCCTTTTTCCACAGTGGCCAGTCCCAGGATTTTCTCCTTCCTAGGCTACAGCCCTAAGGGTGTGCTACCCTTTTGCTTCTGACTTACAGCTTTTATCATTTCCTATCATACTCTGTCCACACTGTCCCTTACTCACTTGCTGTCTAGGTATGTCTCATCTAGGTAATTCCTCCTCACGATTGCCTCCTTCCTTAAGTGGAAATATATGACTTTACAAATATATGACTTTAGAGGTTAAAGGGGTTTTGCAAATATGATTATTTTAAAGTAGAAATGGAAAGATTATTTTCATTAGCCCAATAAAATCTATCCGCTTATGAGTGGGAGACAGAATTTATAGTGAGAGTAGGCAGTGGTGACCACAACAAATTTGGAGTTTCATGGTCACAATTCAAGGAACGTCATCAACTTCTAAAAGTCCCTGTTTACAATGATTTGAGTTAACTACTTTTGCAGTTATGAGATGCAAAAAATGATAAACATTCAGTACAAAGTAGTATCCAAATCTTAGATCTTAATTATTCCCTAGGACAGCAATATGATGAAAATGTTTGTGATGCTGGGCAGTAACACGGAGTTGAATCTATCAATCACCCATGGGATCACAAAGAGGAACAATCCATATCTGTGCATTTTTTTCAATTTTAGCATTGTATTCAAATAATTGCATGAGCCATTCAATACCTTATATTATAAAGTATATTTTGCATTAGATGATTTTTACCCAACTATAGGCATATGTGAGTGTTCTGAACACATTTAAGGTAGGCTTGACTAAGTTATGATTTTCAGTATAATAGATGTACATAATATACTTTTATTTACATTTTTAACTTATGATAGGTTTATTAGAATGCAGCCCCATTAGACATCATTGAAAATCTGTAGAAACTAGAAGAAGCAAGGAACGGATTTACCTAGGAAACTACAAAAGGGATCAACCTCGAAAACAATTTGATTTTAGATTTATTTTAAACTTCTGAACTCCAGATCAGAGAATATATTTCTATTGTTTTAAATACTATGTTTGTGGTAAGGTTATTAATGTCAAAGGACATTAATACAATCAGCTATTTAGGTATTCATACAAACATTCCCTTGTCTAAAAGAATGAGGATAAACAGGCTATGAGGTGACAAAAACAGTAGTATTAGTTGTTACTTCCATTAACTGTGATTCTATCATTGACCGAAATTCTTTGGTGACTGACTATACTTTTAAATCTTATAATAGTACTCCATGGGTTATATTACTGTTCCTATATTTCAGAAACAATGTCAATGAAACCAATTTACCCACTGAATGCATGTCAAGTCAGGATTTGAAAATACCACTATGCAATATTACAAAATTCATACTTTGTACGAACTTTTTCATACAAAAACTAGTGAAGTGAAATACTAATTAATCGAGAGAATAATTTAACTATTTTATTGTATTTGATTTTAATTGATTAATTTAACACCTTGCTTATTTTTTCAGAATATGCAATTTCTCCCAAGAGATGTGGTCAGCATAATTTTTCCATCACCAAAGTGCCCACAGTCCTCTACCACATTCCACTGTGCTCTCATCCACTCTTGTTCTCTACTATTTTCCTTTTCCTCTGGAATGTTTCAGATCTAAGGTCTGCTTTCAACATCAGTCTTCTATAATTTTTTTCTCCTGATCTTTCGTTTAATTTCAAAGAGAATTTAAAAATGGCTGAAAGAGTGTTATATTATACACTTGTGATAAGTGGTGTTAAGAATTGAATCATGTATCTGAAAAAAGTTATTTGTAATTCTACCACTGTCACTCAGAATATGGTCTTATTTGGAAACAGGATTTTACAAAGGTAATCAAGTTAAGTCAATTCATTAAGAGTGGGCCCAGATCCAATATGACTATTATCCTTATCAAAAAGAAAAATGTGGTTACAGAAATGGACTAGAAAATAGGGAGAACCAATTGAAAATGAGTCCAAAAAAGGGATGCTTCCATAAGCCAGGAAGTGCCACAAATAGCGAATCAACAGATAGTGAAAGATATGAAACACATTTTTTTTTTCCTATAGTGCAAAGAAGAAATCAACCTCGACACCTTGATCTTGGATTGACACACTTTAGAACAGTGAAACAATAAACTTCTGTTGCCTACATCACCCAGTTTACAGTATTTTGGTTTTGTAGCCTTTGAAGGTCAATAAAGAAGCCAATAGTGATGGGAATGATTATGATGATAGTAACAATAGCAACTGTGGTTCTTTGTAAAAATTAGCACTTATTTACTCATTAAAGTTATACAATTTAAAAATAAAGTTCATACAGATTCTTAGATATACTAGTCTAGCATGCTTTGATAGTCATTTATGAGGATCTTTAATAAAATTTTGTATTTCCAATATAAACACATAAATTCAGTCAGCATTTATAAAGAGATTCTGTTTTTAAATATTTCACCTCTGACTTAAAATCTTCCTGAGTACTTAAATAATTTCTAAGAAGTTAAACTGATTAAATAAATATATAAATGATTAAACATTCTATATAAAATGGTAAGATATCAACTTAAAATCACAAGTCTAAAGCAAATAATGAGTTAGCTATTTTACTCTTATGTGATACAATCTTTTAAACTTTTCAAGCATACAAACTATAAAAAATGTACAAATTATTTGATACAAATGTATGAAAAATATTGAGTGGCTTTTCTCCAACCTTTTAAACTGAATTCTAAATATCAATTTGAAAGATACTTACAAATGAATGGAAATGATTTATTATCACATACAGTTCTGGAAGTACCTTCTCACATTGCTGAGTTTATTAAAGAAGAGATTTGCTTGAGTCATGACTGAACCCTATGTGAGGGCAAGTTGGCATTCTAAGTTTTATTCATTGTCTATAGTAGAAACTCAAACTATAAAATGGCCTAGTGTTTCATATGCCTGGGATCTGTGTGAAATCCTTACTTTTTTTCAAGCCAAAATAGATTCTGTCTATAACAGTTTAGTGGGTTTTACTTCTCTGACTCCTAAACAATATGCTTTTAACATCATGCCAAGCACAGGTTTAAGTGCCTAAGGTATAATAGCTCATTTAATATGTGAGTTGAGACTCCAGATTCCAATATTGGCCTCAGCATTTTATCAGCATAAATAAATAAAGAAAGAATATGTATTTTGCATAAGCAATGCATACATACATACATACATACATACACACATACATATATATATATAAATATATAGGGTTGGGTTAATAGAGCCAGCATAGGTTTAATAATGACATCTACATTGACATATTAATGCATATTAGTTAATTAAATTGAATATAATCAGATTTATTAAGCAATGAAATGGAATATCCCAGAGAAACAGATTATATTCAGGGAATTACAGGCTATTTAGAAAGTAAGAAATTTATATTATACCAATGATATCAACTCAAATTTAAGGATATTAGTTCGAATGGTATATTCCTTTTCTGTCTTTCTTCTCTCCTAACCCTTGTAGGTCAGATAATGGAGGAAGAATTTTGGAACCTGTCCCTGATGATTTCTGGTATATGGCTGATACACAGTAAATCTAAGGAGAGATGGAGCCTTCATAATAACGAGATAACTAATAGGTCTTGAGTGGCATCACAGCTAATAATTAGGATACTGTGACCCTTAACAAAGATCCTAAAGCATGTGTATGTGTTGTGTTTAATGACTAGAAAGTTGATTGTGTGTGTTCAACACTTTTAAAATGAAAAACAACAAAATAAATATGTAATTTAAAGGATTTACCACCTGTTTCCTCTTGAACAAACAAATCAGTGAACTAAACAAAATGTGCTTACTGTAGAATTCTGACCCCTTAAGTTTAATAATGTTTTACATATATCCTACAATATAATTTTTGGAAAATTTTGTCAGTTAACATTTAAAGAACAGAGCCCTACAGAAATTAGTAAGAAGGTTGCTGAGTAAGACTCAAAGCAATTATTATTCAAACCCAGAGCTGTTTGAATAGAAGTCGGTTCTCTAGTATGTGCCTTTGTCCTCCTGTCAGTGGGCTCCAAGTCACTTACTTGTATTTGGTTTAGGAGCACAACTTCAGTTAAACTACTCTGTCTGAAACACAGGATGAAAAGAAAGAAAGTATAAAATGTTGTATAGCCTCTTATGTGGGAGTATAGTATCCTTTCTCATTCAGTGAGAAGTGATAAATGAAAATTATAATTTTGGGGGGGATTCATTTCAGCAGTGCTAAAAATGCATCAAAAGTCCCCCAAAGGAGAAACAGCAGTCTATGCCAAAGCCTAATAATATCTGACCTATGCAATTTCAGTCTCTCACACAAGTAGAATTTTAAATTCATCAATCTGGAGTCTTTTTTTGTGAGAGATTTTGCATAATACACCCCACTTTTCCATAAAATAAGATGTCACAGCTGATAAATACTTTTATCCAAAATATGCAAAGAGTTCTTAAAGCTCAATAAAAAGAAGCAATTTGACTTTGAAAATGGGTTGAAGAACTTAATATACACTTTGCAAAAGAAGACATACAGAAGGCATGTAAGCGTATGAAACATCATATATATATGTATATATATATCAAAATATTTATCTGACATATCGTATCATTATTCACCCAAAGAAGTAAAAAAAATGTTCTTACAAAATCACACACATCAATGTTTACAGAAGCATTCATAATTACAAAAACTTAGAAGCAATCAAAACATCCTTCTGTAGATGAATAAATAAAGTAGATACATCCAAACAATAGTATTCAGTGTGGCAAGTAAATGAACTATAAAACCACAAAATTACAGCAGACACTTAAATATAAGATAAAAGTTTAAGAAGGCAAATATGTAACTGTGAGAAGCCAATCTGAAACGGGTAACTACTGTATGATTTCAAATACACAACATTCTGGAAAAGGCAAAACTATGAATAGAGTTAAAAGATTTGTGTTTTCAGAAGTCATGGGTAGAAGAATGAAATACCAAGGATCTTTGGGCAATGAAAATAGAACGTATGATTCCATAATGAGGGTTACATTTCACTAAACTTTTGTCCAAATCTTAAAATGAACACCACAATGCACCAACCCTGATGTAAATTTGGGACTTTTGGTGATTATTATGTAGATTTATCAATTTTAACAAATGTGTACCCACAGTGATTTTTTTGACAACAGGAAGATTATGATGTGTGGGAGTATGGTATACCTGGGAATTCTCTGTACTTTCCATTTAATTTTTTCATGAAGTTTTAACTAATTTTTTTAAAAAGTTAGAAAAAAGAGTGTAATTGTTCAAAAAATATTTTCTTTGGCCGATAACCTTGTCCTACTCACTCAGACTTTAACAACAATTCCACTTGGGGCAAACCCCTTGCAGAAACTTTGCATTTGCTAGGTGGAATGTTGCCTGATTCATGAGTTTTGTTTTGTTTTTTTTTTAAGTCAATTATATCTCTAAATTTATTCAGATGCATAGGAATTAACAAATATAACAACAAAGAAAATGTCAGAGATTTATCCTTATATTTCCTTTAGATTAGGAAAGAAGTTTATTTCAGATGGAAAACAGGAAGGGGGGCTTCAGTTTGGCATTTAAAACTATCAAACTTGAAAAATGGCAAAATTTCAAACCATCTCATAATGACAGCAAATCGTAGAGCAAATTTTCCTATTATTGAAATGATTTAATACATACAGCTTCCCAGTAACTTACATTTTAATAAGATGACAATTTATTGCTGGCAGTAATTTTGTTTAAGCTATTTTTACTTCTTTTCCCCTCTTGTTAACTGTTGGAAATATTCCTATCAACATATTGAGCCCTTTCCTTGTTATGGAAGTGTTACATACTGCCGTGGTTTGTAGATTTCCCTTTGTTTAAGGTCATGGGAAATTTTCTGGATAATTTGTTTTTATCACTCCCTTTTTCAAGACTGTGTTCATTTTTAAAGCAGCTAACTTAATTTTCTTCCCTGTTAGACAACCTACAGATAAAAAGCATACACCCCCCAAATCTTGAACATAATGAACATATCTCTTCTATACAAACTAAAACCAAAAGTTCAGTTTATAACATTTCCCTCAAAGTTCTCTATATTAATTCATATTAGTTTATTTAATTTATAACACAGGGTTAACATTTCACTGATTCCCAGGTATCATTTGGGAATGATAGGCAGCCTATCTTGAAACCCTATCTTGAAGCAGGATTTTCATTTTGGTGGCTCCTAAATCTACAAGACATTAGACTTTATACAGAAGATTCTATGGGGATGAAGAAACTTAATAAAGTCTACCTATGGTCACTGTCTCTTTTCCACAAAGATCTCCTGCCACTTTAATTAGATACTAGACTGTTTTTCACTTAGACAGCAGATAACACCTAAAATAACACATTAAATGGAATTTTGGAGTAAATAACTTTGAAAGTTTTATTATAACTTTGCTTTTGTAGCTACTTAGCTAGAATAACAGTTGGCTCTAGTAGTATTGTGTTAATCATAATTCATAAAGTTTTGTAAAGTAAGAAATAACTCAAATTGTTCTCAAGTATCTTTTTGAATAATTCACATTTTACCAATTAATGAAGTTGACATAAGGTTATGCATTTGTAGACATTTTATGACAATTTTAATTAAATATTTATTTACTTACATATTTATTTTCCACTTTCCAATTTTACTTCAGTTTTAGAAGTTATGCTGCTCAGAGGTCTTGCATACTTTTAGAGTATCTGAGATAGGAGTTTCCTCAGCAAATGTCTTTGAGTGCTAGTGAATACAATGTCCACACCATTGAAAAAATTCCTTCAGTGTTCCTTCAGTGTTCATATTCTTTTAGTTCTAATTAAACATAGTATATTCAACTAATTCATAGAGCTCATGAAAATAAAAGCTTGACAAGTAACAGTCCCTAGTGACTTCGAAAGCAATACATAAATATAATTCTCATGTACATCTCAATATCACAAGGATCAATACATATCAATCTTTCAATGGAGAGGATATTACCTCCAAGAAGAATATGTTTTTCCTAATTTTGAAAAGATCTTCTCAAACAATGAATATTGCTGCTTTCCACAAATCTGCATCAACTACAAGGTGTGTATCAGACATGGCAAAAGAGACTCCCTCTGGCGTAGGAGGAAGTATAAGAAGCCAGGCCCCCACAAACTGCAGTCTACACAACCAGAACACAGACTTGAAGATGTAATCTCACCACCTCTCCACTTGCCACTTTTGTCTAAGTTACAGGTAGGTCTCTGGCTCTGCTATTCTAGGAAACCTCTAACAGGTAAATGCTTCAGGCTTTGCTTTTCTTCAGTCAGTTGTCAGTACAATAGCCAAGTCAGATCACATTACACCTTGCCATGCCCCGCTAAGCTTCTATATCATCTACATAAAAGTCAAAATCCTTGTAGTAGTCTTACAAGATCCAGGTCCTCGGTGTTTTCTAGCCATTTCTGCTGTTCTCTTTCTAACTCACAACTCCAGCTGCTCTCCTCCAGCTCTGAGCTTGGAACACAGATTTCTGTTCAGGGCCTTCACCATTTCTCCATTGTTCACCACCCACTCCCTCTTGTCAACACAGTGATTATGGATTATGGTGCCTTTAAACAGCAACACAAATGAAACAGCACAACTCTATCAATCAGTCAACAAGAATGTTGTAGACAGAGGTTGACTGAGAACTAATTCTGTTTCCCCAACAGTGATGATTCCTTCTGTATGTGTTAATTTGATGTTTGTGCTCACTTTCTGGACCATAACTCCTGCAAATAGAATAAACTGTAACTGTTATACCAGGCAGAATGTAAGAAGTCTCAAGATCCCAGCAAGAAGATAGTACTTACTTTCTACTTTCACAACACATGATACCGGTGATCAAATAATGGGAGGGTCTCTCTTTCTCTTGCTCTATTCTGATTCCTTGCCAGTGAAGATCTACATCAAGGGTGAGCAGAATTTTCGTCTCCCCAAGTCAGCACCACCATGACCAGCTGGTAAACCTTATTCCATATGGAAGCACATGCCACTTCCTTATTTTGCTTCTCCTGTTTATCAGATACAGGAACTCAGGAAGAACTTGGCATTTTTCTAGCAGTTCCCACAGTCCCTACAAAGTTCTCATATGGTGATCAGAACTCTTCCAACCAGGATTTTCAAGTAACTCTCAGCACTTTATACTGGCAAGAGCCCTGTAACACTGCTAGATTCTCCCTTCTCTGAGGTATGTTTTCTCTTCTGCTCACATAATCTCTGTGGGTCTTTTAAATAGTTGGCCATCCCTTTATTGCCTCCAATGAAAGGCAAACATTATTCACGTATTTCTTCTGGTGTTATGTTCACAATAAATATGCTACCTTTCCCTTCCCCCCAGACAGCATGAGAAAATATGGGCCCCTTAATTTCAGGGGATTGGTTTAGGCACCAGGTAGTAAGACTCTGAATCTCTCAAGGGTTCATTAAACAGTGAATTGAAACTTAAAATAATTTTCATGTTCTAAGTGCTACTGAATGATTAAGAACACTTGTGCAGCATTTGTATATATAATATTTCTATTTCATCCTATAGAAACATTGTTATGGTACAAGTAACATCCAAACTATCACCATCCCTTAGTTTGAAAGAGAGTAGGGAGGGCAACTATAGGATTTCAGAAAGAGAGCTGTCACTTTGCCAGAAGCAGTGATTTCTGGTTAGTTTTCAGGCAAACAGGGAACAGATACCCTGGACACCTTTTCCTATTTCTCAAATCTACTGTGATTCCATTGTAAAACCTGAGAACATAGAAGCCCTCTTCTTTAATCCCTGTAGGTGAAATTCTACCCTGGAAGAAAAGAAATGGTCTTGCAAGGTCAAGTACACCAGCCTGTATCCATCCCCTACATCATCATTTTGACAGTTATTCATTCCTCAGATACTTATGTATCTCAATACTGTGCATAACAGCACCTTAGAAAACTTGTACTTTCACCTTTTGGTAGCAAATGAGATTTTAAAAAGAAATGGTAGTTAGTAATTATTAGTTATTAACTATAGGGGAAATTCAAAGAGAGCCAGTAGAAAACACTCTACAGAACATTTCTTAATGAATTAAAATGATAGAAAAACCCTACGGATGATCTCTCAGACTGAAATTTTAAAATGCATTGAAACCATCTGGAGGTTGATTTAGAAAACTTCATGTATGATTTTTTTCTTTTAAAACTTTTATTCAGGTTTTCAGATATATTCCCACGGGGAATATACTGCAATTCATAAGGCACTAGGTTGGGCTATAGAATTCTGCATCTTCAGGTTACCTTACCAGTTACCTAGTTCTGGGATGTGTACTGAAGATCCTTGTGGAGTTTCTTGCCGAATGACAGGGTTCTCTATGTAAATGGATACAGAATGCTCAAAAAACAGAAGTAGATTTTCAAGGGTGTGTATATTTAGCATATGAAGCAATAGCCACTAAACAGGTTAAATTGATTTTAAAACAATATTTTTTTAGCAACATTTAACGTAATAAGAAAGTCACAACCAATTTAAAATAATGATTCAACAAAACAAAAACTTGGTAAAATTAAGCAGCAGTCAAAATTAATATAAGGGGCACTTGGGAAACTATATCTAAATCATTTCTAATCACTTTATATTAGACAGATTTCACATATATTATAGATAATATGTATTTTACAAATCTACTATATAAATACATATATAATGCAAGCAAGTATGTTTGTGTTAGATTAATTCACAGGAAAACTAACTAGAAAAAAAAACAAAACTGACTGACTTGTTTTATGTATTTTTAATTTGTCTCTATACAAATAAACAGATCTTCATCTTTAATTTCATAGCATTTCTATTTCATGTTTTGATGAAAAGACTTGATCTTTTGGCTTTTCTATTAACTGGAGTGCTTTTGTATTAACCTTCTGTGAAGAAGAAAAAGAACAGAACAACACCTTTTATTTTAGAAAAGAAATTGTCCAGGCTTTGGTCTTATTGGGTAGATGATTTTTAATAAAATCATTCTGGTGCATTTGGGGATATAAAAATAGCTTGTGTTTTTCACTTAACTTTGGGTATAATTTTGCCAAGACTTCTTAGTCATGTCTTCTTTGTCACAGCTGAAATTGTCTTGTGTACCTTATGTGTCGAAAGAATTATTGTCAGAATTTATTTTATTCTTTTGGATAATGCAGTTATAGCAAATAATGAAATGTTTTAACATTTCCTAATTCTAATGCTTGTTTTTTATATTGAACTTTTATTGTGGTGTTCTAGAATATAAAACATAATGTAAATATATTAGAATAATTTATAGTAATTTTTGTGATTTATCAATCAATTATTAATTCTGTATTTTTGTGAAAAATATTTATGGCCTTGTCTTAGTTTTTGAGGAATATTTTTTAAATATATTAAAAGAAAGTAATAAATTTTAATATCAAATTAAAGCCTCTATCCAATTAAATACATGCTTAACTAAATTAAAGTTAGGAATTAGAAGGAGGCAATACATTTTCATTATACACAATATATTAAAAATAGTATTAAGAATAGTTAAACTACTCCTAAGATGCAAAGTGAAAAAGATCTCAGTTTAGTAGAGTAATTAGCAATGAATATAGGTAATTAAAATGCTGAAAATCTATTGGCTAAAAACATGAAAATATTAAATTTCAATGAAAATTAAGAAGATGTAATTTCTAACAATGTTTTACATATAGAATTAGCAAAATAAAAAATATAATAGCAAGTGATGGCAAAATTGTGGAGAGATAGGGATTCTCATATAATCCTGGTGGTAATGTAATAAAATTACAAATGCTTATGATGGGTAGAATTCTATGGTAGCTCTAATGTATCCCTTGTGTATGTTATAATATACCATCAGACCATGCTTTCTGTGGTTTGCTAAGTACTAATTTTAGTTACACAGTTTAGGTAAATAACACCCACCTCTTAACTATACGATCCTTAACTACATGATGATTTCAGTTGTCTTGGTATAGTAATGACAAATAGTAACAGAATTAGAAATTTCACTGCCTGTTTTTCAGTTTGATAATATGTAAACTGCAGATTCATATGATGATCGATCTTGTCATTTCTTTCAGTTGGTAATGGTCAATATCCATAATGTTGGTCACTTCATGCACAAATTGCAAAGCACATAATTTTGTAAAGCAAGTATTGTTTACTTGCATCCATGTGATAAGCCATGTAGATTATACATCAGTAGATACATAATAAAGGGAATCAATTAATAAAGGCAAATAAAATGTATCAAAAATGAAAAGCAAAGATAAGGGAATGAAATTGCATTGGAGAAGAATATTTGAACATGGAGGTAGCAGAGTGCAAACAGGGAGAGCTCTGTACCTTCACGAAACTACTTTTTTTGATAATATTGAAAACAATACTGATAAAGTGCCCTCAATATTAAAAACCAAAGAAGGGAAAGTTGCTTCAAAACTTCCATTTAAAATGCTCTAAGAGTGGAGAGTTTTCTTTCCCTTTGAATTAAATATTGTTAAATAAAAGGCCAAGTTTGTCTAACATTGGGACCAAAAAGTTAATTTAGTAACCTCATAAAAAACACAGAAGATAGTTATTGAGTCTGTAGGAATAATTTCTCTGCCAAGAGAGGCTGGTTTCATTGTTTCCATTTCTCATAAATTGGCTAATAGTAATCTATTTGGTGAAGTCATTGCAGCAAATAAGCATGTAGCTAAAATTGTAAAAAATTGCATCCAGATTTCAAGTATTGGTAAGGTACTTATGGTTATCAAATATCTAATGCTGATTAGACACATATTTTTAAAAGGCAATCTTGATAAGAAACACTTATTTTTACATAGAGATTAAATATGAATTCTGAATCATAATAACAGATGTATTTGTTTTCCTATTTAATTGTTTAAAATATGTTTTCAACCTAAGCAGAGTTTTTAATATTGTCACTAGATTTTCTTTTATTTTTTATATTAAATTTGAAAACATTTAATATTCTTTAACATTGTAACATTGGTTTACAGATCTGTATGATCACATCTCTTTAGATGGCTGCACCACAACACACCTACCACCAAGGCCTCCATCATAGTCTACTGAGATCCCTCCACACCATGCTCTCCACCTCTGGTAATCTGAATCATTGATAAGAATATTTTAAGATATCCAAAAATTAGCAAATAATATCATAAATTCCCAATACTGTTAAGATCAGACTGTCTTCAAATTGTAATATGATTTTTATATTCACACAAGATCATAAATAAAGGATGCCTGTATATAAGACTTTTACTAGCAAACACAGCAGAAGACATACACTCTGATCTTGGGTTAAGTTGCTGAATTGTGAGCAGCTAATACAGATGGCTGAAAGGGAACTGCAAAACTACCACTGCAAGTACATCAGCAAGAAAGAGAACCTCTATCTCCAAAGGAAGTCTCAGGCTTCACCAAATCTAAATTGCAGGCTGTCAGACTCCAAAGAGAGCACCAAATTAAGCCATGGCTGCAGTCCTGATCCATGGAAATGATGAGATAATAGACATTATTTTTAGTTAAATTTATCTTAAATGTGTGATACATAAACTAGATTTACATTTATCACTTTACTAGATTAAAATTATGTTGACCAAAAACATCAAATACCAAAATGAAACATGATATATCATTTACATATTCAAGGAAATTCCCAAAATATTACTGATTGTCTATAAGCAAATATGCATATATGAAGATAAAGAAAATGAGCTAGAAGAATTTGGTTAACTATACCCAAGCTGACTCTTGGGAATGAGAATAGATTCTGAAGTGTCAAAAAAATATGTGGTTATACTTTAACTAGAATCTTTTTTCTTAATATGAATAAATGCAAAAAAAAAGTCAACTGAAAGGTCTAAACGGCAGCTTCACAGATGTTTAATGTTTATATTTTTCTATATTTAAAATTGATGATTAGTGCATGACTATACATCCCACAATAAATTCTAACATTTACAGATATTTTAACCCTAAGCTATCTCAAGTTTCAGATAGGTAATGATGAGGAGTAAAAGAAACTTCAAAATATGTCCTGAGGATGAGAGAAATTAATGGTGGAGTCCTAGAAAATGTAAGTACAGATGCTTTCTCTCTGTTCCAGAATGGCTGCTCTGTGGATTTCAAGAAAAAACTTTCTTCAGTCTCCTGACAACTGCTTGAACTTATTTCTAGACAAAAGCAAGACTCAACTGGCTTCCCCTGGGAGAAGCTGAAAAGCACTTCAGTGTATCTCACCAGGTAGCTTGTGAAGATCTACTTCAGAATTACCTGAAGTGCTTATGAATGATACAGATGCTTGTGCCCACGGTGTGTTCACTGAGTCAAAATTGCTGGGGATTGTGCTAGGAATTTTCATTTCTTCGACTTCACTGGGGAATTCTTGTGAATTATCATTTTAAAGTAATTATCACAATTTTAATAATAAATTAGAGTACATCAAAATAACAAAATATTTGCAATTGTTAATAAATAAAAAGTGATATGCATGAGTAACATTTTATTGAAAATAAATGTTTTAGGGTGACAGACAGAAGGCATGCGTGATGCCATGTTTATAAATTAATAGTTATTTCTTTTACAAGTTCATGCCCACACATCAACAAAGTACATACTAAGGGTACATCAGGGTAGATGAAAAGTAAACCCCCATTCCCCTGTCTTTGCTCTTCAAATCTTTCTTAGAATGTTTATTTAAAACATATACTGTGCTATTTTTCTAATTGTGGTATCATTGGTTTACAACACTGAATATGATTCAGGAGTAGAGGTTCATACTTTTTTGATGTATGTTATTGTTCTATACCTACAACAAAGGACCCCATAGTCCTCCACCATAGTGCATTAAGGCCCTGCCCCACTCTATAAATCCCAACAAGCCTCTCTTGTAGTTTTGAAATATGGTCACACTTGTTTCGGCTCAGTTTTGTCTGTTCTTTGTTTTGTCTCTCTGTATTGCACATATAAATGAAATCATCCAGGATTTGTCTCTCTCTGACTTATTTGGCATAACCCTTCCAGTACCATGCATTTTGCTGCAAGCAGTGAATCTATCTTTTTAATAGCTGAGTAGTATTCCATTTTGTAGATAACATCATCTTTTTAATATACCCATATATCCTTAAACATTTAGGTTGTTTCCCTAATTTGGGTACTATAAATAGTTCTGCAAAGAACATAGTACGTACAAAGAACGTACGTACACATTTAAATTGATGTTTTGTATTTTGGATAGATACTGAGGAGTGTACTTACTGATCACATGGTAGATATATATTTAATATTATGAGGACTCTCCATATACTTTTACATAGGGACTGAACCAGTCTACATACTAACCAAAAGTGCTTGAGTGTTCCTCTTTCTCTAAACCCTCACAACACTTGTTTCTGGTCTTTTTGATATGGACCATTCTCACAGGATTCTTTTGGAGATGGTTGCTCAAATTTATCAACACCATTTATTGAATAGATTTCTATTTTCTTAAAATTCCCCAACTTTGGAATTAAAGATATCATGAATGTTTAAACAGAAATACTTGAAATATTTTAGTATATATGTGTATATATCTATAGATAGATAGATAGATAGATAGATAGATAGATAGATAGATAGATAGATAGATAGATAGATAGATAGATGGACTAGACATTCCTTTGTATTCAGGAAAGTTTGAAATTAGACACATCTTAAAATATACAATATACACATTTCAATTTTTAAAATACACATTTCAATTGTTAAAGTACTATTATTTATTATACTGCTGTATAAAAATTTTGCCAATTATAACAATAAAGTTCTATATAGACTCTGTCTTCTAATGTAGTCCTTTGGTGTCTTCAGACACTTTGAACCTGGTATGCTTTTTGTCATTTCTGACACTGGCATTTCTTAAGATCCAATGATTGTATTAAATACTCCTTAAATTTTTTTTCTGATTATTTTCTCATGAGTAGACAATTAGGTAATACATTGTTTGTCATTAATAAGTGACTTCTTGTCCTTCTCAGTGTGTGACATCAGGAAATAGATGCCAGTTTATGCCATTATTTGGTAATCTTAAAGTTAGTGACTTTTTGTTAAGGTGGCAATTGTCAGCTTCTCCACTGAAAAGATTCCATTTTTCTTGTAAATAATAATCATATATATGGAAAGATATTTTATTAATCATACATTTATTTTAGTTCTAGTGTATATTATTTTTTCGTAATAATTTTTGATTGTAAAAGTGGTGTGATAATTCTTTTTTATGTAAGAATTCTATTTTTCATTTGTGTATTTACATATTTAGTATCCATTGGAACCCAAACTATTTTCTCATTTAAATGCAAAAATTATTAGCATCATTATGTATTTTGATAACCATTTTCTTCAAGTTTTATCCATTAGAAACCACTTTACATTTTTGACATGTTTCTGTCTTTTTTTGAGCAGCTCAAACCTTCCTAATACCATAAAATCTTTGGATTATTTTGTACTTTCCCTCTATAGCCTTTCAATCAAGCATTTAGCCACAGTTCTTTGATACTTTTTAATGAGAAATATGTTAGAAATGAAACTTTGCTGATATTTGCTCATGGCTATGAGTATCTTCTCAACTTTTTCAGCAGGAAGATTTGGTACTTATAATTCAATTTTTTCCTTAAGGATATTTCCATTTCTTTCTCTTTTCCATATTTGTAGCCTCTTTCTTTCATGGTGAGAATCCTGGATCTAAAATTTATAGTCAATCTACAAGTTGCTAGTACATTAAAGACATAGAGAGTGACTATCTAGAGGACAAATGCAACTCACCATATGCCCTCGGAAAGTTAGCAGGGATAGAAGGTCTTTTTCCTGGATTCTATATACAGTGATGTGGTACAATGCTATCCAACGGCTAGAGAGAATTACTAAAATGTCTTCATCTGTAATGGAAAAAAGAGGGACCATTGCTCCGTGGATGAAATATGTTAGGCAACCAGAGGCTGACTGATCCATTCTTCTATGTAGGTAATAAGGTCAAATGGAGAAAAGACAGAGTGTAACTTGTGTACAATATTCTATATTTGATTACAACTTTGTGGGTTATTATTTGGATTTTTATATGACAATAACTGTACAAGAGTAAGCTAAATATTCTTCCCCACTTTAAAAATATCGCTATAATTTAGAAAGTTAAAAATGAAAATATTTCCTTAGTGGAATTCTCCTTACATAGTTGATTTAAGAGAAATGGGAATTTAAGAGAAATGGGAAGGTAGAGAATTTTTAGAAATAATTTTACTTTTCCATTTAATTATATGCTAGTAAAAATTTCATTTGCAATTTATACTTCCCTATTTCTCCACAACTGCAATTGTAACAATCATACCTATGCATATATACTAAGTAGTATAATATATGCATCAAGTTCATAATTATATTTCATTCTTGAAACAATAGTGGCAGAAGGAGTTGTTATCCTCACTTTATAGATATAAAATTTGGAGTTCAGAAAATTTGAATGATTTAACTGCAACCATAAAGTTGGTACTGATCAATGAATTGATTGATTAGTTGATATTCTAACTAAAATGTTTAACTTTTTAGTGGTTGGACAGACTAGTAAAGTTCATTGTTGTAATCTTTGTAGTTTATGGGAAAGTTCACTTAATGTTATTATTTTAATTCAACTGAATTCTTTTTTATTAATAACCAAAAGAGTAAAACATAATTTTCTTTTTCATTGTTATATTATTCACATCTAACCATGAAAGAATTGTTATACTAGATTAAAATATCATCTTTACAGAGCATTTAACAAGATTAAACTATTCAAATTCATAAGGTATTCTATACACTATAGTGAAATTTCATCTATAAGAGATTTATAATATATTTTATAATGAATACATAGTACAGCATGTTAATCTAGAGATAGTAATCAATGATTCAAGATTTATTTTTAATCATTAAAATATTTATTATATTTCTGTCCTAGAGCATAGTTTTATATAAAAATCTTATTCCATAGAACTCTTAAAAAATCATCCTGCTCTTTAAGAAATGATTTTTCCAAGTAATCTTCCAACTGGAGTAAATTCTAGCAGTTATTTGTTTATACGTTCACATGATAAGTCACCTGCCAAAGTGAAAGGCAAGAATTTCCTGTTATCAGACCCTATTATGGGTCTTTAGAATTGTTTAGCCAGGTGGGGAACATGAGTACTTTGGAAAATTCTCCAAATGTGCAAAATCTTTTCACTGCATACTTAAAAGATACTTTATGAGATGTTCTGTTTTAAAAGCAAAAGTCACTTTTTGGTAGTTTCCATTATAAGTTAAAAGGGGTCTCTCTAAATTACAAAAAATGAGTCATGATTCTACTCAGTTCTTTGGGTTAACAATTTATATTATGTAAACAAATTATTATAAAATAGTATTTTCACATATTAACTTAGATAAGAAGAACATTTTCATTTCAGCATAAAGATTATTCAGGACAGGCTCTCTTTTGTGTAAGAGAATGAAATATAGAAAGACTTTCTTTTCATGATTTTTAATTAGGGAAAAGGTAAACTATTAGATTTAAGCAATATAATTTGGAAAATAAGATGATGCACAAATACTAAAAGGTGAATGCAACGTAATTTTAAATCACAGATGATGGCAATGATAATGTTGATGAGATCTAAAATGTATACCTTTACAATGCACAATTTTAAACATGTTACACCTGTATATACATAATTTTGTATGCATGAAATACATATATATGAATACTAAGATACTTTATATATATATATATATGTTGTTAAATTATAACTCAGGCATATTGACATTTTTTTAATTTTCCCCGCCCATGCATATTAAACATTTTAAGGGTTTATTAGAGCAAAACTTTATTTGATTGTTGCTATAACAACCTGGAAGTGGTTGAGATTTCTCCCCTGACAAGGACTAGGAGAAAGACTTATGAAAGAAGGCAGAAGCATCACAAAGAAATTATTAGATAGGTTATAGCTTAGTTGACATTTTGTGAGTATTAGGTGTTAGCACCAAACTAATCTCATAGCTTCCATGTTTAAAAGTGTGCATTTATGTACGTAAGTCTCATATCTATAGCTATCTGTATAAAACCCATGTGTAAAATACATAAAACTCATGTAAAGCATGTTTATAAAACTCATGTAAGATGAAAGTGTTACTCAGTAAAAAAAAAAATATATATATATATATATATATATATATATATATATATATAATCCTAGCTTACAGAATAGATACAAACACGTATATTACAAACTGAGAATATACACATATATGTATGTGTGTATGTATATGTATGTGAGTATACACTATGAAGAGTATCTGCACTTTATAGATGGGAAAGATAAAGTATACACACCATGGTTTAGTGGTGTCCATGAATACTCATTAATGAATAACAAGCATGTTTCAAAACTAGGTATTTATAGATTTATGGACTTAACGGTAGCTATATGGGCCCAAACTAACTCAGCACCGATCTTGAATATACAAATAGGCATAGAAAAAACATAGAATTTATCTTTAAAGTGCTGATAGTTTGCCATATGAAAATGGGATTAGACAAGATAAGTACAAAGATCCATAGATGGAAGTTAAAGGTGTTTTATAGATAAATGTAAATATCTTTCTTAGACAACTGGTGTCACTCTTTCTATTTGGGAATAATTTTACTTCTCCTGAGGTAGGTAGCAAAACACAATTGCTAGGACATGACTTTGGAATTAGATGGATGTGGATTTGAAGCCCAAAGCTACATTCCTTTTTTCTACCTGAGTAACCAAGGACAAATTATTATCATTTCTAAAACTCCGTTTACTCATTAATGATCTATGTATACTTCTTTGTGAGATGTGAAAGGATTTTATGAGAATTCTATGCAAGAGAAGTTGGTACAGATGGTTGGTTCAAAAAGGTTATTTTAGCAGCTTTTCTTCTTGCACCATTGACTTCTGGTCTGCCAACTACATTCCGTAAGCTTTGATCTCTCAGTTTTCTACTCCCTTCCACCTAACTCTCAGCAAATCACATTGCCTTCTACACCATAAAGAAATATTCATTGGGTATAAATTTTACCAAATTAGCCTTCTATGTTTGGGATACAGACACATATGTTCTTTAATTATAACCCTGTATTATTAAGCAGAAGCACAACTGCGAGGATGTGCAATATGTTATTATTTTAGGAGCAACTTATTACCGTGGCATGGAAATCTTAATTTGTGGCCCTTTAGATGCTTTATCTAAAGTAACATTCTTGCACATATTTTATTGTGATAGGTCTTACATTCAAGATTTTTATCAATTTGAGTTGACTTTGTATGAGATAGTAATCTAGTTTCATTTTTTTCTTGCCTGGTATAGTTCAGTTTTCCACAGGACATGAAAACATGAATTTGAAAGGAAACCTGCAAGCCTAGGTTTACTTCCACAATATTAACAATAGCCAAAATAGGGAAACAACCCAAATGCCCCCAAATAAGCAAGTGCATCAATAAGGTGCAGTGTAGTTACACAAGGGAATATTGTTCAGCAATCAAAAAGGTAAGCTCATGCCATTTCCAGCAACATGGTGGAGCTATTGGGATTATACTAGTTGAACTTAATCAGAAGTAAAGGATAAATACCAGTGGTCTTACATTTATATGGGATATAAAAAAAAAAACTAACAAAAGGTCAAGAAAAAATATCAAAACAAGCTGACCATGAAAGGACATACAGTAAGAAAGGGGAAGAAACAGGGGGAGAGGAAAAAATAGGGGAGAAAGGAACACGAGGGAATTTGATGACTGGTGGTGGGACACCAATTGGGATTACGCAATGTAAGGAAACAATTTTTTTCTCTTAAATCACTAGAAAATGAAACCAAATGCTGTACAAAAATGAGCAATGTATGAAAATTAAAAAACAAAAACACTTCAATTTAAAAATATACTTACATTCTACGAAAGACTCCTGTTCCTACTAGACTACTTATGAATCAATATGTTGGGGAATGGAACTTGATAACACATATTTACATATCTTAATAAGCTTTCCAGTTCTTCTCATGACGACGTTTGAGAGTCACTGCACTTAGTCAGGATTATATTTTTTACTCACCAGTAAACCAATACAGTGATTGGTTCATATAAAATACTAAAAATTATTTGCATGACAGCCTGGACACAAATCGAATTCTGTCTCATTTCTGAAAGAAAGACTCTTATCAATGTAACCTCACCACAAACTACACAGCTAGTCAGGTATTAATTCTCTTGGCATGTCTGGATTTCAGACAGTGACAGGACAATGGGATTTGCAGATACACTTTCTGTCCAGTGTGCATGCCTTCCCTTGTATATATTGACCTCTCTTTCCACTATGCCCCATCTCCATAGGTCTTATTGTCTCAGACACAAGGCACATTGCTTTAGGACTTTTACATGTGATGTTCTGCCTTCCTGGAATCATCTTTCTTTAGGTGCTCAGATTTAATTTAATATCTGAACTTTGGAGTCACTGTTAGAAAATAGGATACTTAGGATCCTTATAGCTTTTCATAGTAACTACTCAACTAATGCTGATTGCTTTAAAGCATAGAGCAGTTCTCAGTGCATAATGAGTTCAGCATTTTAGTCCTTTTGTGGGCCGGACAGACAAGAAATAGTAGGACATCATTTTCTATTTACTTTTTATCACGTGGCACATCAAGTGAAAAGTGATTTTATTTTCATTTTTTTCCAACCCCACAGAGTAACAAATAAATTACTGACACATTTATAAATGACCATCTCTTGGGCATATTTAACCAAAAGAGAAAATAACTGTTATTGAACTGGGGTCAAACATAGTGCTGTGCTTATACTAGATGCTCTGTATATATCTGTTAGTTACCTGACAACTTTCACAAAAACATTTATTATTCAGACTTTAGTCTTTTAACTGTCCTCTTGCGAGTCCCCACTATACACACTTTCATATTGGCTTATAATCATTATTTTCTTCACTTAAATCTTTAATGGTATCAGATTCATCTCTATTTTGGGATCATCCTTGTTGTTAAAACATACATTATAGATAGCTGATATGATAGCCCTTTCAATTGAATTATCAAAGAAACATGTTAAAATTATTCTAAACATGAATATATACATTCAAAAAAACAAACCATTTTGTATTTGAATAACAGATATTTAGTTAGTAAATGAATATTAATTTTCTACCAATTAAGAATTCCAATAGAGTTATCAGTGTGAATTAACTAGTCACCCCATTTAAGGCAAATCATATATTAGATCTAAGTATGAAGGTAATACTAGTACAGGCAGTGGCTTTTAGAAATCTGAACTTTCAGTAGAATATTTAATCAAATATTTTTAGTAATAAGAGAAAGTTCACACCTATAGTATAGAAGCATTAGGACTTGTTTAGTGTGTATAACTTTGAAAATTTCACATCTCTTATTATACCAAGAAGAATTCTGTACAAAGTTTTATGTGCTTTTTTTTTTTTTAGCCCTTTTCATTTTGACATTAGAGGCTGTTTGATCTCTAACAAACACAGAAATTCCCTAGACCAAAAGATGTTTAATGTGCATCTATATTAAAGAAATTGCTTTCAAAATGTTCTTTGAATAGTTGTAATATTGTTGGAGGGCTACATAAAGAAAATTATTTGGCAAGTGTGAACAACAGAAACATAGCAACCAGAAAATCTCTCCATGTCTTTTTCAGAACCCTTAATAATTATGCACAGGAAGTCTTCATTTTCTTTACATGTTTCTTTATGTCTGCATAAATGACCCGAGGCCTGTAACTGTTTCATTTTATTAATTACTTTAATGTAATTTATTATGTGTTGTTTGGTGAAACATTAAGAATAATAAATAGAGTTTTTATTTTTCATACTTTCTTGACTATCTTATAAAATGAACTATAAATACAACCCTAAGATAAATACATAGACACTTTGCTGATCGGTAAACAACAGACAAGGAGAGTATTGTGTTGTTAGTCACATGAGTTTAATCATAGAACACAATGCTGAGAAAACTTTAAACAGGAACAAAATCAAGGATTAATTTATGAAAGTGTAGATTTCCCCAAGAAATCAAAAGAAATTTCAAAGAAGAGGTCCTATGGAAATCTATCTTGAGTATTTACTTCAACACTACTTCCTGTTAAGGCAATAGAAACACTTGTGATATCCCAGGGTTCCTTTATTATAGGAGAATTTTAAATTGGGATTGGATGTATTTTATACACAGAGAAGACCACTGGACAAGATAGAGTTGTTCATTAGTTCCTAAAGGTCTCTACTTATAAGGTCTTGCAGGTCTAGTAGAGTAGTCTTAGAATTTCAATGGGTGAATTTCAAGGTCAAGTCCATAAATAGTAATGATATTTAACAAGTGATATTTACGCACATAATGTGGTTGTAACATGTCCATTTCTTCAATGAGACTTGGCTGTCAAGTATTTTCAAGGTAATTTATACAAAGAACCTCTCTAATAGTACCAGTTATCATAGCAGAGTGGAACAAATATGCAATCAAATTTATTTATTTAGCTCAAATATATGAATCAATTCCTGCTGTTTTAACAAGTTTCCTACTGGTGCTTGTTGAAAATAAATGATGATCCCCAAGTGAGAAATATAGTATGTTGATAATCATTAGCATAATATTGACCAATTTGGATCACTGAATAACATTAAAATCAAACAAATGACTTTTAAATCATAAATAAGAAAAAAGAAAAGGATCTTCCAACTCTCATATTGTTAAGTCTTTTCAAATAATTAATGAGAAAATATCAACCAAATTAAAAAAAAATCTAATATTTAGCACTAGATCCTAAAGTGTACAAAACCTTGATTGTTGAAATTCATAGTGGTTTCCAAACCCTATTTTATATTTATAAAACAGCTTAGCTAAATTTAATGGAATTGAAATTTGCAATATATATGATCTCTAATAAAATTATTTTCAATTTGTTTGCATAATTGATGTTACAATATTTTGCATAAATATTTATAATTGTTTTCTATAGATGTCCACAGGTTTTATTTATATCTTCCCTAATAATTATATCCCTGCTTGGGATTACCATAGGAATATACAATGTATCTTCAATATTTGTATATTTCCTTAAAATCAAGGAACATACTAGCTTTCGAATCTTTGTGGTAGAGACTTCAGCAGTGATAATTTAGACCAAGGAAGGTAAAAGAGGGAAAGAGAAAAGGAATGAAAGGAAAGCTTGGAAAAAGGGGAGAAGTCAAGAATAAATTGTACTTTTTTCAATAAAAACATTACATGTGTCCCCTCATTTATTCCTTGTGTTTACCATGGCTTTAAAAACTGTGCTCATATTTTAACAACAACACAAATGAAGCCCAGATAGTTGACATAATTAGACATAGAGTGTGGGTTAGAACTGAAGTCTCCTTATGCTACAGCATATACATTTTCACTACATTGCACATACCAATAAATTTAAAACTGACTAATACCTAACAGCTCCCTTGATACTGTGTTGTAGGGGATCTTGAGGCCCAACTTAGGTATAATGGCAGATTGCTGGGATTAATTAGTGCTATCTGTCATTAGTGAGGCAGGATGAGTTCCTAGTTTCAAAATGTGGGTCTCATATTACTATCCTCCTCATAATCTCTCTGGCCCTGCTCTTGAACACCTTATAATTCATATGAAAACATCTTTTGTTCATTTCACTCTTCTACCCTACAGAAACTATGGGAAGCTCAGAAGACTACTAGTGGGACCAATCTTATCACTCCTTCCCTGCATACATACTCCTTCCCTTCTCTCCCACTACCCCAACATTTCTAGAAAGCCGTCTGGTTCATGTTTCCTCAAAGTGGTGTGAAGGGTCTATTACAGGTAAACCACATGTTTCTTACAACTCCTCAACAAAAACCTTTCACTGAATATATTCTGTCTGGTATATTCCAAGACAAGTTAGGCATCTCTGTGTCAGAAATTGATACCTTGCAAAATTAAGGCTACCTGAGTGGGAGAGGCAAGATGGAGAGCAATGTGGAGGTGACACAATGAACTGTGGTAGAGGTCTATGAGTGCTTTGGTGTGTTTGCATTGATATTTGTCTATGAAGTTATGTACCTATTCCTCCAAACACATACACCCCATTTAATTATATAAATCAATGTTGTCTCAATAAAACAAGAAAATATTTACAGGAAAAAAAAACAAAATATTTAAAATCAATGTCAAAAAAAGAAAAACAAACAAACAAACAAAACAGGAACTAACATTTGGCTATGATAACATTGGTTTTTCCCATGTCCTTAATAAGAGAATCCTGATTTGATTTAAATGACCATGCAGTCAGCTAAAATGCCACATTTTCAGGTGCTTTTATACCCACTTGCAACTACCTGGTCTTATTAATTGGGATTTCTATGGAATAGTTTTGTTCTTTTTGTTTGTTTGTTTTAACAGTTTTTAACAGTTCTCTACTTCTCCCTCTTTTCTCATGGCTTAAAATGTAGACAATAAGGACACATCACAGGTAGTCTTTCTGAACCACAAGGTGACCTTAGAATTGAAGGCTGGTGGAATTAAGCACTGTTTTACATTTACTCCTCTGGATCCATTCTTTGTCCCTTTTTATCCTGTTCTCTGCTAAAGGAAGCTGATCACTGCTGACAGCATTACATAGGCTCCCTTATTCTCTGGCAAAGAGATGAATTTGGTCAATATCACCCCAGGGTGATGAGAAGAGCGCTGACAAGCAAATATACAGTATTTCCCTCTCATCTCCATGCCCAAGAGGTCAGCAATGGATAGGGGAGCGTTCCTCTGCAGGATTAAGTTTCTGTCACGCTAGTCTTCTATGGCCTTAGCTCTTGCTGAGTCTAGTTAAGGGCTTTTTCCCCTTTCTATAGGGTAAAAATGACTACAATTCATGCTTTTCATGCTTATCCATTTAAATCACCTTCTCCTCCCCTACTGTATATATCAGAATTCCAGGAGGAAAAAAAAAAAAGGCAAACCTGAATTAAGTAGTTTGCAGAGAATTTACAAAGATTCTTTACAATGACTCTGGCAGGTTTTAGGAAAAATCCTCCTAGACTTGAAAAATTGAGGGGAAGATGTTTTATGCAACCTAGATAAAAGCAAGAACTTTACTGTTTGGTAGAAAAACATAGATAGACCCTCTAGTAACTTAGCACAGAGGGAACCAGATGTATTAATCCTTAATCCCCCTCTCCTCCCACTCTCTTATCTGCTGCCATTGTTTCCAACTGGCTAAATTGCCAAAAACTAGATGCAAGAGCAGCTGTTGGTATGGACCATGTGTTGGAACCCCTGTAGAGAAGTGTGGAAAGTGAAGATGGAAGTCAGCCTGCATATCCAGGTGCAAACAGCCCTTTCTTTAAACACTCGTCAATTACCCTTTTAAGTGCACCATCTGTTTTTTTCAAGGGCCATGGATGATGAATGAATATGTATCAAAAGAAGACCCTCACTGTATGATGCAAGAATTGGGTTCTCAAATATTTCTAACTCAACATGTGGGAAGGGAAATCCTTCATAGTGTAAACAGTGATAACTGGAGATTTTCAAAATTAAACCATACATTCCCACCAGGTCTCTTATGGTAATGGGTGTGGTTTGCTAATACACGTCTATATAAGAATGGTAGTTGGGAAAAAACAGGAACCTGACATATAGTTGAGATCAATTAGGCAGACACAGGCGAGCCAAAAATTTTGAAGCCCCCAGGTACACATTTTTGTCTAAGAGAACCAGTATCCTCTGACATAAGATAACAACAAAATTAATAAACAAATAAATACTTTAAGTGATATTACCTGATGCAGATGTTTCACAGAGACTGATTCTCTTCAGTATCACAACCAACATCCTTCAGTAACTCAGTGCCCCCAAAAGTGAATTGAGTCCAATCCTAGCACAGAAAGATAAAACGGTGTTCCCTCTAGTAAGGGATTGCTTCAACACCAAGGTATTTGTCAGCTTGTAGGAAATACCTCATCATTGAGGTGGCTCAGCCGTTGGGTAACCATCCTCATTATTAATTGTAGGGACAAGCATTAGGCTCACAAATATGTGCAGGTTCTCTAATGCTTCTAACAGTTACACAAACACACCAGGCAGGGCAAGGCAAAGCAGGGCCAGGGCCAGGGCCAGGGCCAGGGTTGGGGGTTTGGGGCCTGGGAAGCAAGCAAGCCCTCCAGGCCCCTGGGAATTGCCATACTCCCTGTTCTTTCCCTCTGGTGTTCTCTTGTGCTCAGTCATGTTGCATGCTCAGGCTCTCTGTACCCTTGTATCCTCTCCTAGGCCCAGATGTGCATACTTACACATGCACACACCCATCGGGTCACACAATCACAGGGAAGATGTATTACAGATGCTGCTTATACAGGATAATGGAAGAAGAAACCTAACTCACTTCCCCTACACCAGGGGATCAATGGAATTCATGAAAATAGTTATGGTGACTATTCTCTAAAGATGACAGTTCTGCTGCAACTGACTTCGGCTCTCTAAAGGGAATGATGGGATCTGAGAGTTGTAGAGGTCAGGTAGTGGTATGCAACCTTTAGCGATAGAGTGGACACAATCACTGTAATTAGCCACAGAAGTCAACAGCAGTGGCTAATTATTGCCAGGACTCTGGGATT
Source organism: Uropsilus gracilis (assembly GCA_004024945.1). Lineage (NCBI taxonomy): Eukaryota > Metazoa > Chordata > Mammalia > Eulipotyphla > Talpidae > Uropsilus > Uropsilus gracilis. The sequence continues at coordinate 95,124 of PVHY01004272.1, forward strand.
AAAATGACTGGTTAGGCTTCTAAAGTGCTGTTAACTTACACAAACAATGCATTCCAAGTCTGTTGAGCAGACAAAAAAGGCAGCTTGAGGTTTTTAGTGAGGTTGTTCAATTCTATTAAACTATCTTGCAGACCCAGAATGAGTTGTTTGACAGGGAGGCCAACTGCTTGGAGGAAAGAACCTCACAAAAGGTCATTAGCTTTTCACTGTGAATCTCCAAGTTCTCTCCAGAGGCATTAATTAATCTCTTACTAATACCATGGACCACACATGAGGGGACAAATTGTATACTGATGAAAAATCAACAATTAAAAAACTGCTATGTTTAAAAACTAAGAGTTAATGTGATAGAGAAAAAGGAACCATCAAAACTTTATTATCAGAAACTGGTGCTACAAAGAACCATATAGTTCACAGGTCTAATTAGAGATTAATGGAGATCAGGTGAGAGATGAAGTCTTGACAAAGTTAATCTTAAACTAATTTTACTGAGGTGTTTCGCCTGTTATTTCCCTAATCCTAAAATATATGGAGTATGTATGCATATTTAGTAACTGACAAAGTTTTACACTGGTTCTCTCAACTATGGAATGAGGGATAATATCATGGAACTGTTCCATATAATTCTACTGCCAAGATACTCAATCAGAAATAATATCACATTTCTGATGGGTATTGCAGATAGTGATGTCTTAAGAGGTGACTGAATAGATATTTCTATTTTATACTTATTTAAATTTCCTGTTTTGGTTAGTGGGAAAGTTAGCGGGATCTTGGAAAATGACTGTGGGTTACAACCTCAGCCAGATAACAGAGCAGTTGTATCTGCTATACTTGACATAGTATCCTCACTGGAG